>SNQJ01S0190930.1:0-12541 GCA_010110895.2 Picea sitchensis | reverse complement strand
ATTAAATTTATTATTATTATATTTTTAATTTTACATAATATTTTATATTAAACATATATATCAACATCAATTTTATAAACATAAGTCTTATTTAATTCACATTAAATTTATTATTATCATATTTCTAATTATAATTATATAATGTTATAATCTTGAAATATATTATTAAACTATAAAATGTTATTTCCCTACAATAAATTAATTTCTATTTAAAAATTAATATATCATCCCTTAAAAAAAAGACTAAATCCTTTTTCCTCTTATCTCTTTTCATCATAACTTTTTTGTAAAAAAAAATCTCTCTGTAACAAACATGTCAAATTGAACATCTAAAAATAATAAAATAATTGATGGAGTGAACCAAATACTATGTATTATGAGTTTCATATTAAAAAATGTATTCCTCTAAACATATGTGTTTATATATGTTAATGTGTTCAAAACAGTGACAACACCGGTAGAGATGTTACCTATTATTCAGTCCTAACTGACATATTATCCATTACTCGTTCCTATTTGTTCATAGGTGTCTTGTATCAATTATATTACATATATTAAATACTATGTATTATGAGTTTCATATTAAAAAATGTATCCCTCTAAATATATGTGTTTATATATGTTAATGTGTTCAAAACAGTGACAACACTGGTAGAGATGTTACCCATTACTCAGTCCTAATTGAGATATTATCCATTATTCGTTCCTATTTGTTCGTAGGTGTTTTGTATCAATTATATTATATATGGTTATAATTTTAAAATGATGAAACATTATAAACCTATAAAATAATAAGAAATGATGAGAGATTATAAACCTATAAAATAATAAAAATAATTTTTTTAAACTTTTCTTAACATATATAATAACATAATAAACACAATCAATTTAGTTACTCAACTGAAAGAATTAAAAAAAAAAATGTCTCCTCACTCACAAATAAATAACAATCAATATAGACGAATTATTAAGCTAAATTACTAAAAAGAAGTATTTCCCCACATCAATATAGACCAATCCCATTACTAAAATCACACCAATTCAATAAGTCAGATCCATTATCAGAAGTCTTAGTTATCAGAACCACTCATCAATAAAGATCAATCTAATTATTAAGATCAGCTACTTTTGACAGCATAAGAAGAATTTTCTCCCCGTTCAATAGTTGATTTCAACCGTATCGAAAAATTTGGTTTTTTTCCAAAATATTGAAAATGAAATACATTAAAAATTGTTAAAAGAAGGTACCTCAATGTCGTGTTCTCTGGTTGTGCCATTTCGGTCACATTCTTGTAAATATTTTTCATACTTTTGTAACATTTTCTGCATGCTTCACATACATATAAATGTAAAATATTATTAATTTTCTATTCAAAAGATATGTAAAATATTACTAATTTTATATTTAAAAGATATGGAATAGTTTCTTTTAACATTCTAAAAATTGACAAAATGAACAATTACATATTATTAAATCATACTAAAATTTTTAGTGTATAGTTTTTCACAAAAATTATATTTAAAATATAATCATATGGATCTCAAAAATTTTAAAATCATATTTGTGAGACAACGAACTCTTTCCGGGTATGGATTTGATTGTTAAAGTTTATTATCATATTTATATCTTATTTTTTATGCTTTAAGGTTTGAAATATAACTTTCAAAGAAGAAACAAAAACTTTTAACCATTAAACTTACTCAATGTCTTTCAAAAATATATTTATTATTTAAAATTTAATTAAAAATTTAAATTATTATTTGATATAAAAATAATCTAATCTTAAATATGACAAAATAATTATAAAATATATTATATTAAAATTATTTTTACTATTTTGCAGATCATCCAAATGCAAAATTGAAGAACTTTTGTTAAAATCAAATTAGATATATAATATAAATAACAATAATAAAATATTTAATATAAAGAAGATATGTGGAATATTGAAAATAGTTTTAGAGGGTTGAGACACAGGAATCTAGCCGTTAGCATAAAGAAAGGGCGCAAAATGGCGTCACCACAGACAGCCCGACATCTGCAGGACCAAGAGGAGCACCCAATGGAAGCAATCACAGAGCGGAAAATTTTCTTCACAAGAAATCAAATCGTTGCAACTAGGGAAAAAACCCTAGCCGCATAAGAGTGAAATTATTATGGCCAGCTAATGAAAAAATAGCCAATGGCACTAGTCATTGAACCATCGATTATTTATGTGAACCATTTTTTGTCGCCATTTGAGCGGCTTGGGAAAAAGATTACGTGCATATTTTTTCTTTTCTAATAAATGAAATACACTCAAAAATATATCAACGGATGGTTTGAAACACCTCCGAACAAATCTGTTAAGCAGCGATATGAACTCGAATCCGTTGATAGGAATTGTTGAGCGAGCAGGTCGCATTAAGCAGCGATTTGGAATCCCTCTTTGAGAAGATCTGTAAAACAGCAACGTTAAGTCTGATCTGTAGTGGGAACTGGAGGGGACCGGTTGACCTGTATATCAAATACAAATACAGGCTCCATTCATGTCGCTGAAGAGTCTATGTAGGCCTACTTAGAAAATGGAAATGAGACCAATTCCTCACAGGTGAGGTGGGTTACACTTGGAGGCAGTGCAAGCAATGTCACATACTTTATATTAATCAGTCATAAATATAAAGAAATACATCAGGTAGGGAGTTAGAACAAACTCCTAGGAAATAGGATCTAAGTCTTAAATACAAACTTGACCTTTTTTATTGTTTAGTGATGGAGATGGAGCTTCTTTCATGGCTTGTTGCTCCAAATATGTTTCATCTTGACTCTATTATGCTTTGTCATCATGAATTTGATGTTGGGCTTGCACTTGGAACTGAAGAACTAGATGAGGGTCTACTTGGTGTATTTGTAGCACTTGGAACTGAAATATTAGTGGGCTTCTCATTATCAATATCATCAATATTACCCCTATTCAAAATAGATTTTGACATATCAACATAACCTTTTTGATGACTATAAACGCCCACTTCATCATAAATCACATATCTTGACATAAAAATGTTAATAGTGAGAGGATTATACAACCTTTAAGCCTTAATTTGTTCACTATATCGAACAAAAATGCATGACTTACTTTTTGGATCTAACTTTTGTCTCTTTTGGTCAACTACATGGACATAGGCTACACAACCAAAGACTCTGAAATGATTGAACTTATACACTTGTAGAAATTGCATCACCTCAAAAAGAATTGCTTAATCCCTTGGTTTGTAACATACATCTTGCCATTTCCACCACTGTACAATTTTTTTCTTTCAACTACTCCATTTTGTTGAGGTGTGTAAGTAGTGGTGAGTTGTCTTTTGATACCATTCGTATCACAATAATTCTGAAAATATTTGAACAAAATTATCCTCCACGATCAGTGCTTAAGCATTTGATTTTGCAACCTCTTATGTTTTCCACAAGGGTTTTAAACCTCTTGAATGTATCAAAGGCTTCATCCTTGGTATTCAAAAAATAAACCCAACACGTTTGTGAGTAATCATCAATAAAAGTAATAAAATATGTTAACTTACCCAAACTCTTTGTTTGCATACAACCACAAATGTCCGAGTTAACTCACTGAAATGGATAATGGGCCCTCCAAACATTTTCTTTTGAAAATTTATTTCTTGCATGTTTTCTTTTAGCACATCCTTCACAAACCTCCTTGTGTTCTTGAACCTTAGCCAAATGAGAAACTAATTCTTTTGATGTTGGAAGGTTCAAGCTATGAAAATTCAAATGTCTGTACCTGAGATGCCACAACCATCTTTTTTCCTCATATCCCATATTGGCAAGATGGTTGTTATGTTCTCCTAACATCAATGGGGGCATCTTGTTCTTTGACATAGACACAATTGCAACCACCCTATTGCGTGGATTCTTATCATAAATTGTACATTTCTGATTTTCAAAGACCACCATATACTTTTTCTCATACAATTGACCAACACTCAATAAATTATGCTTTACTTGTAGAATGTAAAAAATGTCTTTAACGCTTTTCATACTTTCTTTAGTATGGACTTCCATAGCTCCTTTTGAAGCAACCTCTACTGTTTTGTCATCACCAAGCTTGATACTCAATTTGAAACTTTCACCCATTGTAGAAAAAAATTCATTATTTCCTGACGTGTGGATAGAACACCCCGAATCTAAATACACAATATCTTTACTACCATTTTCAGCTTTGTCGTAAGGTAAAAATAAATTTATTGGAGAGGCCTCGTCATCTTCTTCAACATAATTAACACTTTTGTTGTTATTACCTTCTTTTAATCTAAAGACACTTTCAAAGTTACCATACTTTTTACAATGATAACACTGATTTTGACCTCTACCTTGGCCTTGGTTGCTTTTGGTGCTATCGTTGGCATCTTCATTCTTTGTAGTTTGTAATTTCGAGGAAAAGGCTTTATAGTCACTTTCTCCAAATGAATCTCTCAATCTTTCTTCATGAGACACAACCGGTCCAACTAGGTGATCAAACTAAGGGTAGATAAATCATTGCTTTCTTCAATGATTATGGAAACATGGTTCAACCTTGTGTTACATAATTTGACACCTTTTTAATCATAACCTCTTTGTCCATAATTTCTCCGAGACTAGCCACCTTATTGACTACATCTTTTACTCTCACAAAATAATCACTTGCATTTTCATCCTCTTGCATCTTCAAATTATCAAATTATCTTTTCAATGTTTGTAGTTTGGCAACTTTGACTTGATCACTGCCTTAGTAAGCTTCTTGTAGAGTACTCTAGGAATCCTCTACTGTCTTTTGACCTGCAATTCTTGGAAATAAGATTTTCTCTAGAGGTATTTGAATATGAAATAAACCTTGAGCATTCTTCTTTCTAGATTCCTTCTTAGCTACTCTATCATTTGCACTAAGAGTGGTCCAATATTATGGCTCTGCATAACCCATTTCTACAATCTTTCGTAAATCTTTCCATATCAAAAAGGTCATCATCTTCACGCAACAATAATCATAATCACTTGCATTAAATTCTGGAATGGGCAAGGAATTAGAGTTTGACATGATTATTCTAAAACAATAACCTAGCTCTGATACAAAATGAAGAGTTTGACATGATTATCCTAAAACAAGAACCTAGCTCTTATACCAAATGAAGAGTCTATGTAGGCTTATCTATAGACTAGCTAATCATTCAATTGCAACAACATAACACCATTGAAAATATAGCATATGATAAAATCACAATATAATACAATCGTGCTTACATTCCATGCATAAACAAACAAAAAACGAGGCTCAACATTCATCTACATAACAATAGAATATGTAGCACCTAATTAAAAGATTTCATAGCCTCATAGAAGAAACATGTGGCTGCTCCTCATTGAATGCTTACAACAATTTGTTTTGGAAAACAGCTCATGCATTTTGCATACATTATTCTGACAAACAAACTATATCTGAACACTATCTCACAAAAATAAAAACCAAATATAGATTGCATCATGTCACTTGATTGACAAGACTGCATAATCCCACAATCAATTATCACAAGTTGTAAATGTAGAGGGGAGAATCTCTCTTTGGAATGACGAATTCAGATTGTTGTCCCGAGGAGGACAACATTATGATCCAACACTATTATTTATGGGTCTTCAGATACTCCATGGGATGGTGGCATATTCAAGATAACGCTCTGGTCCAAACATGATAACCCTAACACCCCTCCAACGATGATATTGTCCAGCCAATCGAGAGGCTGCTCAATTGTATTGTTAAGATCCCAAATAATATAAAAGTAGGAGTGGGCTAACTCAGGAGTAATCTTCCCTCCCGAGTTCTTTTTTCGGCCAGTTTTCTGGCAGTCCGTTTTTAAATTTCCGGCCAATCCAGAACACTAATTGATTTTCTGAGCATCTGGGTTGGTTTAAAATGGAGCATAACCCTGAGGATAAGGTTCTAAAATGCATGGAACATTGATCCATGCAAAAATCAGACTACCCTTGAAAATTTGGCCGATTCAGACCTATTATTTTGCTGAAAAGCAAAACTCAAAAGGGAATATTGCTCCCGAGTTAGCTTTATCATATAAAAATAATTTCTGTGGAGTTATCAAATTCTTGCATTTTCACATAAAAGGAAAGTCTGTGCGGTCATCAAATCATGTTATTGTCCCGCTAATCGAGAGGCTGCTAAATTGTACCGCCAAGATTGCAAATAATATAAAAGGAAAGACCGTGAGGTTATCAAACTCTATTTCACATAAAAGAAAAGTTGAGGTTATCAAATTCGAATAATCAGTTGGAGTTTCACTACACATGCTCCAAGGTTTATTAGAAATACGGGGTGTTAATTCAATTTTTTTTAGTCGTATGAAGGAAAGTTGAGGTTATCAAATTCGAATAATGAGTTGGAGTTTCACTACACATGGTCCAAGGTTTAAGTTTATTAGAAATAGAGGGTGTTGATTCCAAAAAAAATTTAAGTCGTAGGAAGCTTTTGTAGTAGATTTTCCACAAGAGCAGCCAAGGTATAGTCAAGGTGAACCTCTCACCATTGATTTCAAACATATAAGATGTGGAAGACAAAATGGGGTATTAGGAGAACGGTCTCGAGTTCATCTCATCGATGATGCATTGAAGGGTCAAGTCCAGCGTTGTTGAAGGTCATGTAGATGTGTTGCACTACTCCAACAAGTTACACAACTTGGGTTGCAAGACTCTGACATGCTACGCCACTTGGGGTCCATATTTTTGGAGGAGACCATTGTGGTGATTTTAGGAAAGTTGGCGTAAGAATTGAGAAGTGATCTATCCAAGAAATAGAATCGATTGACCATATTTCCCCATGCCTAGAGTTACAAACCTAATTCTCTAGATCCATTAACAGTGATCCATCAACACTAATTGCAGGGACAAATGAGGACGATGGTTTATTTGACTCTAGGTAGTAATCTGAAAATTGTAGATTTTAATCTTGTACAATAAATTACCACAACTATATTCTTAATAAGAATAGAAAATATACATTGGCACACACATTACACAGAGATTTTACGCTAGAAAGACAAATCGAGAAAACCATGAACCTGTTTAGAGACGCTCCTCTAATTTTCTAATCATTGTTTCTCTTCATTGTTTACAATAACTATATATAGGGTCTGACATCATCCAAACCCCTAATCCATTGATCCATATTAGTCAACAACCCTAATTCCTTCACCAAAATTAGAAATTATTTATCAAGTCATGTAAAGAATATAACACATACCCAACAAAAACACATTAAATGAGATTTATCAAGAGATTAATTTCCTTTGCAATTGTACACTGGATCAACAAAATTATGTGTCCACTTTTGGTTTTGTGTGGACTATGTTGAACCTGAAATTACTAAGTGGAAGGAGGGCTCAAGAAATCCAAAGAGACACAAATGTATCAAGGAAACACAGGAGGCCATGCAAAACTAACGACATTATGGAAATGGGGGATCAAAGCATTCGTAGAATATTTTCTTAGAAAGAGAATGAGTAGTGAGGAGTTGAAGAAATGGACCAAGTTAAATTTCAAGCCAATGATTGGGCCTCTCCAAGCACCCTGATTCTAGTAAAAGGATGGTTGGTTTCTATTTTTAGCACGACTGGAGAAACAAAGAAAATATTGCACCAACACTAGAAGTCGAGATCTCAATCTGTGTTCTTGAAGAAATGCACATAGATTTTGATGCTCAACTAACTAGTGTGGATATTCTTCCCGTATACATTCATATTCTAGTATTTATGTTCAAAAAAATTGGTAACTTTTTAGATACTTTTTATGAAGAATATTTATCCTTCCAAGAGACTCGGTATTATGGCATGGTTCGAATCTTGGTAGGGCTGGAGGTAAGAAAAAGGCTAGTAGAGTTGATGGACAATAAAATGGGAGTGGATTTTTTCCATCTCAAGATATCTTTCATATGCATCATACACTACCACTATTATGGGCACCTTGCTACATATTGCAATAAAATGGGAGTGGATTTTTTCCATGTCAATATATACTACGAAGGGATATCTTTCATATGCATTATACACTACCACTATTATGTGCACCTTGCTACATACTGCAATTATCCAAGTATGAGGAAGAATTGGGTGTCAAGGAAAGCATGTCAAAGAAGATGTAGGAGTTCAACTAACCACGAATGGCCTTTGAACAAGAACATTCATCGCACATGCTCCTAACACAGAGATTGTATGGGTCAAAGAACCTAACCAAGATGTGATCAACGACAATAAGGACAACAAGGAATTTCCAGGTAAGACTTGTAAGTCTCACTCTATGAATAAAAGTACTTCGTGAGAAAATTTTATTCGAATCATTGGCAAATGAGGTTGGAACCAAAGAACCAGAATACCTTTATTGATTCTATGCCAAGTTTTTCAATATAAAAAACCCCAACCCATCGCCTTTCATACATACTTTTAACATCCCAAAGAAGCCTTATGTATGGAAAAGACAGACGAAAATGGACTTGTCAAGAAGGGTTCTAATGGAAATATGATAAAATATATCTAGGTAGTTTCCTATGAATTATTTCTTTCAATGGGTTTATAAGTTTTGCACATTTTCCTCTTTTAAATTATTTCAAAAAATAATTTAAGTGTTTGAATAATATTAAATGAGATTTTTTTGTATTATTATGATATTATTTGAAATTTTTATTGGTAAAGTATATTTTTGCATGTGAAAATTGTGTATTTCAAAAAATAATTGAAGTGTTTGAATAATATTAAATGAGATTTTTTTTTTATTATTATCATATTATTTGAAATTTTTATTGGTAAAGTATATTTTTGCATGTGAAAATTGTGATGTTTAATTTAGTATAATAATAAGGTTACATTAAATTACTGTAAAATTATATCTTATTAGTCTATCAATAAATGCCTTCATTTCATATTGGAGTGTATTTAGATGGGCATGTGAAGGGGGTACATCCATGAGAGATGTTTTTGCACAAACGGAGGGACAAAGGCCTAACAACAAGCATTCTCACACTAAAACTAATCAATATTTTTGTGGGTACTAGTCACCACTCCCTTGTAGTTGCCCTTATTGACATAATGATCATAGTATAATTGAGATTTTCTTAATAAGCTACAATATGAAGAGAAATGACATATCTCAACCATTTATATTGTTAACAAATATATTTAAGTACATAAAAGATGGAACAATAGATAAAATGATTCAATACAAATAAGCAATAAAATAACATTAATATGCATATTGAAAGGTTTATAAAGATTATATATCATTATTATTATTAAATGTTGATAATAATAATAATAATATGCATAAAAATGATCAATTTTGTTATATTGAAAGGTCTATAACAATTATTATTATTAAATGTTGATAATAATAATAATAATAATATGCACAAAAATGATCAACTTTGTTATATTAAAAGGTCTATAACAATTATTATTATTATTATTATTATTATTATTATTATTAAATACTGATAATAATTATAATAATATGCATACAAATGATCAACTTTGTTTTATTCAATTTCTTTTATTAAATACACATGAAGGGAAACCCAATATATATTAGACAATTAGATTTATTGTGTTTTTTCCCCTTAAAAAAAAATGCAATTTTATTCATCCGAGCAAACAAAATTACATTTTGTAGCTGCTTCAAGGAGCACAACACAGAGCCAAGTGTGTACATTTTCATGCCCTAAAAAGCACGAGCCAAAAGAAACAAAACCAAAAAATCTAAGAGACCTCATGCCTCATACAAAAATTGGAGAGGATGAGACAAAAGACAGGGGCACATATCAGTGGTACAGAGACCCTTCACCCCAAGAGGATCACATTATGTGTGCATTGTTCAACACATGATATATCCAGTAATAGAATTATACAAAGAGAAAAGTTGCCATCAACATAAGCATGAAAAGGATCGAATGGAGTCAGAAACTCCATAGGAGGCAATCTGATTCTATCTGAAAAAAGTGACCTGATATTATGCGGAAATAAGGATTCAAACTATATATGAAGCATCCAATTCCCAACCAATATTTTACCCTACTAGTCACATAAAACCTATGAACATAATTAGCATCATTCATGTGCATTATTGGGTTCTTCAATAAAGTGACGATGATAAAAAGCATATGATTCATCCTTGATAGTTTATGTAATGTGTCACTGACCAAAAAGTGATTGTAGAATTTCTGTTGACACTAAATCTGCTACCATATTTCGATCCATGTAAACATGATTAAGAACCGAAGAGTCAAATGATTCCAACATCCTATAAATATCCTCCAGAATAGGTAGAAGAAAAATTTTGTGACACAATTGAGTCTTTCGTGCCCAGTTTATGACATTCATAGAATCTCTAAATTTTTCAATGGATTGAACCCCTTCTCTCCAACAAATTAAAGCAATAATTTTAAGGACATTAGCTCAGCATAATTGTTCATGCCCTATCCCAACCTCATTTTGATTTTGAAGAAGTGATTTTCAGATAGTTCTAGCATCGTCCCTACCCCATAGGAATGGTTCTGAGATGCTCCGTCAAAATATGCCCAAGGTCATGAAGGATCAATGAGCGTGGGCGATATTATATTCATGAATAACAGGAGCATAATTTTCATGAGGAAAATGAGCCAATATCGAGAGGCTTTGAGCTGCAATGAGTTTAGTAACATAATATTTATTCTTAAATATAACATAATTTCTTTCCAACCAAATGCCCCAATAAATCAATAAAGGAAGTGGTTTTATTTTCTTGTGGGATGCCACCTAAAGCCAAGACTTCTAGGCCTCATCCATGGAGTGCCCTTCCAAACACACCTCCGACTTAGACATGTTGATATTTCAAGGAATACCTACTGAGAAAAAGGGCAAGTGATGAGAAGATGGGTAATGGACTCATTTTCTACTTTACACAGTGGACACCAACCTGGCCCAATAATTTGTTGCTTCCACATATTGTCCCAAGTAGGGACCCTATCATTTATAGCCGACCACCTAAATATTTTTTCCTTCAGGGGACATTTTAATTTCCATAAGCCACTCTACCACTGGCAAGGATCTTGTTGAAGGAGATTGATATTTAATGAAATATAACCTAGTTTTGGGGTATAGACCCCAAGAGGATCTTTTTTCCATATCATCTCACCCTCTTTATCTGTCAGCCTAATATTCCCCGCCCAGAGCACCGAGATATAATCTCCACATAATATTGCAAGATCCCCATTAAGGCCCAGAGAAGCAGCACTCCTCTAGCCTTGCTACCACAATGTAGTTGTGCCTGAATATGAGACTTGGAAAAGAAAGAAAATATCCTGCAAATGAAGTTGGTTGATAAATTCAATTGGAAAAATATGGGAATTCCCACTACCTGGTCAGGGATCAACACCAATACAGACATGATTTCCCCTTCCTACTCACCACACCAATATGTCACCAACCACTGGAAAAGAAGAGACTAGAGATTTCCATATAATGAAGCAGTTCAAATGTGACTTAACAGGTTTTTGGATCCCATCTTCCATAGTGTCTGGATTGATGTATTTGTGGATAACCATTGAAGTCCATACACTAGGAGACGAGATGAGACGCCAAACTACTTTGGCTACCAGAACTTTGGATACTAAGAAGATATTTTTTAGACCCCACCCTCCCAAAGATTTGGGACAAGAAGGACACTCCCATTTTTCCCAGGGCAGAGAAAAATGATCTAGAGACCGAGACCAAATGAATCTAAAGAAGATACGTCTAGCCTTTTCTAGAACACCGTTTGGAATTCAAGAGATCATGAGTCTAATAAGGAAAGAACCCTTCATAAGTTTCCACAACACCCCCTTCCATCTATATAACTGAGAGTGTGGATTTATTAGGATTGATTTGCATTCTAGTGGTAGTGAGAAATAGGTTAAGTATTTTGGACAACTTCTCATCATCCCAAGCCCAACCACTGAAAAATATAATCACGTCATCGACAAAAAGCAAGTGAGTGATCCTAAGCCCAAGAGCGATCATAATTCCTTGGAAGTTGCCTAGGTTGACGATCGTTCCAAGAGCTCTACTTAAAGCATCAACGACTAATAAAAAGAGTATAGGGGAAAGAGGTCATCCTTAACGAAGGGGGCTTTCCAAGATGAAATAGGCAGATGAAAATCGTTCTATACGAACAACAAAGGATACATATGAGATTCAATCCATCACCTCTTTTATGAAGGGAACCTCAAACCCAACATGAGTGAGCAGAAGCCTAATGTATGACCATTTGACTCGATCATAAGCCTTTGAAAGATCAATATTCAGAATATCCCCTTTGGCTCTTGAGATCTTCAGAGTATGTAGTCCTTCCTGAGCTACACCAATTACCTCATGAATCTCTCGACCTTCTAAAAATCTGAAATGTTCTTTGGAAAGTGAATCTGATAACAGGGGTTTAGATCGTCGAGCAATTATTTTTTCAATGATTTTATAGATACAATTGCAAAGAGAAATAGCCATGAAT
>SNQJ01S0190929.1:8260-19595 GCA_010110895.2 Picea sitchensis | reverse complement strand
CCCAATACAAAATCCATGCTAATCGCATCCCACGGCCTCTCCGGTATGGGAAATGGTTGATAAAATCCCGCATTCTTCTTCCTTCCCTTCTAATGCTGGAAAATTATGCATCTGTCTACAAATATCTTGACATATTCTCACATTCCTGGCCAAAAATATGACTCATTCAATTTTGCGAATGTCTTGTCATGACCAAAATGCCCTGCCAATCCTCCACTGTGTTTCTCCTTCAGTAGATTCTCCCTCATGGAGCACTTTGGAATACAAAGTTGATTACCTCTAAACAATAATCCTTCTTGGATCATGTACTCCATCCATCGGCTCCGGTCTCCGAGAAATGCATTCTCAGCTACTTCATACGCTTCCTTGAAATCTTGATCATCTGCGTACATGTCCCTGAGATCATCAAAACCCAACGTTTTGACTCGAAACTCCTGCAACAACAAACATTTCCTGCTCAAAGCATCAACAACTTTGTTAGAAGTACCTGAAATATGTTTAATTACTAAAGTGAAATTTTTCATGTATTCCACCCATTTTACATGTCTCTGATTCAACTTTTCCTATAGAGTCACAAATTGCAGTGCATGATTGTCACTGTATAAGACAAACTCTTTAGGA
The DNA here is from genome assembly GCA_010110895.2 of Picea sitchensis. Classification (NCBI taxonomy): domain Eukaryota; kingdom Viridiplantae; phylum Streptophyta; class Pinopsida; order Pinales; family Pinaceae; genus Picea; species Picea sitchensis. The sequence continues at coordinate 18,974 of SNQJ01S0190929.1, read as the reverse complement.
ATTAAGTAATGCCTCCATTTCTTTAATGCCTGTACAATAGGATAAAACTCCTTATCATAAGTGGAGTATTTCACTTTTGCTTCATTTAGCTTCTCACTAAAGTATGCTATCGGCCTGTCTTCTTGACTCAAGACTGCCCCTATTGCAAATCCACTTGCATCGCATTTCACTTGGAATGTCTTCTGAAAATTCGGCAACACCAAGATTGGTTGTTCCGTGATCTTCCTCTTCAACACGTTAAAACTCTTATGAGATTCTTCCATCCATTGAAAATATTTATGTCTTTTCTTCACTGTATCCATCATTGTTGCACTAATTCCACTGAAATTCCTGATGAACTTTTGGTAGAAACTAGTCAATCTGTGAAAACTTCTCACCTCAAGTATGCTCTTCGGTGATGGCCAATTCTTGATCACTTCCACCTTATCTAGATCCATCCTCAAATTGTCTGCAAAAATAACAAATCCCAAGTAAATGAGTTTTGTCTTCATGAATGAGGATTTCTTCATGTTTATGAGCAACTTCTCTTGCTGTAATCTCTTCATCACTGTAGCCAAATGCTTCAAATGCTCTGCTACTATTTTACTGAAAACAAGTATGTCATCTAAATACACAATGACAAATTTTCCGATGAACTCCTTTAGGAATTCGTTCATCAACCTCATGAAGGTACTCAGTGAATTTGTTAAGCCAAACGGCATAACAAGCCATTCATACAACCCTTCGTTTGTTTTGAATGTTGTCTTCCATTCATCACCTTCTCTCATGCGAATCTGATGATAACCGCTTTTCAAATCAATCTTTGAAAAATACTTTGCTCCACTCAAGCAATCCATCATATCATCCATCCTCGGCAATGGAAATCTGTACCTGATGGTTATCTTGTTAATGTCTCTTGAATCAGTACACATCCTCCAGCCTCCATCTTTCTTCGGACTGAGTACTGTTGGAATAGCACATGGACTCAAGCTCTCTCTGACCAACCCTTTGTCCAATAACTCCTGGAATTTCCTTTTAACCTCTTCATTTTCTTGCGGCGTCAATCTGTACACGAATTTATTTGGAAAACTGGCTCCTGGTATGAGATAAATATGAAGACTCACACTTTTGATCGGTGGTAACGAACAAGGTAGTTCGTCCACTATTACGTCAACGAACTCTTCCGACAGTTCCTGAACTTCCTCTGGCAAATCATCCACTCTTGTGCTAGTCAGAATAATCTTTGGTTTTCTGACCACAATAAACTGTGGATCCTCCTTCTTCTTAACCACATTAAGAAGTTCCTTCCCACTCATGAGAAGTATTGTATTGCTCACTTCCGGCTTCAACTCCTTATCCTTGATCGGAAGCAACATGTGTGTCCTCCCATTCTTCTCTAGGGTGTATGTGTTCATTCTCCCATCATGAATCACATTCCTGCCATATTGCCATGGTCTACCCAACAATATATGACAAACATCCATAGGAATGACATCACATAATATCCTATCATTATATCCTCCTATCTTGAATTCAACTAAACATTGTTTAGTGACAGTTACCTGGTGTCCTTTCTATAGCCACGAAACTCTGTATGGGCTTGGATGATCAGTCGTCTCCAACTCCAACTTCTCTACCATCTCCGTAGATACGAGATTATCCATGCTACCACTATCTATAATGACCTTGCATACCGTGTCCTTGGTCTTGCAAGCAGTCTTGAAAATTCTGGTCCTTTGGACTGAACTTTCCACCTCCTTCTTAGGTGTCAAAAGGACTTTTCGCATCATCAACGATCTTCTTCCTTCAACGTCTTCTGCCTCAAAATTTCACCCCTGTGCTTCAGCGATGTGAGCTTCTCCACCCTCTTTATTTTTATCAGGAAACTCATAAGACTTGTGCCCATTCTTTTTACATGTGAAACATTTTATCACTCCACCTCTTCGTCTTCCTCTACCTCTAGTACGAGGAAAAGTATTATTATCGGCATAATCTCCTCTCTGCACAATAGGATGCCCTCTCTGTTCAACATATGGCCCTCTCTGTGAGGTTCCACCTCTCTTAGTTCGAGTCTGAGGTTTCTTCCAATCTTCCTTGGGTTTCTGATATTTATCCCGGGCAACTGATTTGCCTCTAGGCTGACTTCTGCCTCGGTCCCTATGACTATGCTTTCGGCTCAGCTTCTCTTCTGCTTTTAGAGCCATATGATAAGCATCTTCCACCATTCCGATGGTTACCATGCTCATCTCATCCTGAATTTCATTTCTCAGGCCATTCATATACCTGGCTACTTTTCCATCATTGCTTTCATGATGACCTGCTCTGATATTCAACCTATAAAATTCTTCAGTATATTCCTTCACTGACATCAGCTTCTATCTCAGGTTCTTCATTCTCCTGAACAGAGTAATCTGGTAATCCCTGGGGATGAATTTTTCTTTCATCTTTACAATCATCCTCTCCCATCTCTTAATTTTTTGCTTTCCTTGGCAACGCCTATCTGCTTGTAGTTCATCCCACCACAATGTTGCATGTCCTTTTAATCTCATGACAGCATGCTTGACCTTATTTTCCTCTTCGACATCTTCATATTCAAAGTAGGTGTCTATATCTCTAATCCATTCTAGAAGTTCTTCAGCATCCAGGTTTCCTTCATAAACTGGAATGTCCATCTTCGCCTTTGCACCCATTCTTGCAACAGCTTTAAGCAAGCGTTCATTTGTTGCATCTTTTGTTGTGACTTCTTCTTCTCCATGTCCAACATCATCTTCATTTCGGACTCACTGATATATCCTACATCAGCCGTGCATTTTTGTCTTATCTCCATGTCCACAAGTCTGGCACGTATGTTATGCAGATCTATTTCTACTTCTAGATTATGCACCTGTCTACCCCTTCCTCTGGACGTCTCCCTTTCCTCCTCGGGATCAAGTGAGTGTCTATCTCTTCTTCTCGGTGGCATGGTGAATATTCCTTCTCCCTACTACATAAAGAAAAGAAGATTTTATAAGCTCTGATACCAACTGATGCAGCCCAACCCCTTGCCTCGGCAAAAGGTCTCTGCACTGACCTCCCGGTCTTAAGGATCGTTCAAAGTACACCCTCGAGCCGAAGTAGCTCCATCGATTCTCCCCTGGAATCTTTATTAAATTTTACCCATAGGTCTTTTTCAGCCCTTCTCAGCCTTTAGGCCTGATCCCTTCTCCGTTCACAACAGAAAGTCACAATTGGGTTTCAGGTTTTTCCAATCCTCGATGTCGCAAACACTTGCTTCCTCGAATTCCCAATTTTCGATATCACGATGTGCTCCCTTTGGTGATTTTTCCCCTCCTAGCTATGCCCCAGTCCACACAACCTCCTCTCATATGACCGCAGTCATACCTCTTATCAGGATTCGGGGTTTCAAATGTCGAAATGTATTAGACCTCTTGTCCATGGGATCCCCGATTTCCCAATTCTCGGTTTTTCGATTAATGAATTTTTCTTTCGGGAAATTTCCTAAGATCTTCAATCTTGGCCACGTGTCCTTAAGGATGGATGGTCCTCTCCACTTCAAGTTTTTCACCATGAAAATTCTCAATGCCTCGTTATGATGAGATGACGCCAACTGCATCCCACACAGAACTCTCCTTCCTTTCGGAAAATCGGACTTCGCGATTCCGAAATGCAAGTCCTCCTTGTCTCCAGGACTCACGAAATGATGATCCCTGACTTTCTTCAGATCTCTGACACGCGTCCCAAGTGGATGGACGGCTCCGATCATTTACAGGGTTTCCAACATGGATTTTCTCGATCTCTTGCTCGCAGAACTTCCGATTTGCCGAGTCCCGAAACTCCGATGGAGTCTTCCCTTTCGGGACTTTTTCAAAGGTCTTAGATCTTCGCCCTGATTCAACCTCAATATTTTGAGACTTTCGATGTCCCGATGACACAATTTCTTTGTCAACTTAAAACCCTGGTCCCCGAAATACCGACGGGCGCTCGATTATCACCACTTGTCTCCTCAAGATGGATGGCTCAGATTGATTTTGGGATTTTCACTATGAAAATTTCCGATCACTCGTCCTTGTGATTCCTGATTCCGCAAATGCTGAAATCCCGATGGCCACGCCTCGAGTCAGAACTTTCCTCCTCCCGTTCATGAAGCTTAAACTCCATGCAACTGCTGGTCAATCTAACGGATGACGAACATCTATGCGAAGATCCTATGGTCTACAATCCCCTGAGCTTGAACTTCGTATGCAGTCGTAACCTCCTCGCTTCTCTGGCAGATATGAGAGCTGGTGAGATTTCGCTAATCCTTCCCACAGATTCTTGACCATTGATCTCTTCCCTTTGATAATTTCTCTGAATGATCTGAGTGTTCCTTCCCAAACTTATCCTCCACGGTGAAAACTTACGACCCTTCTCTTGATACTTTCAGTCACAACTTCCCTGCACTGTCCTTAAATGGATTAAAATGCCTTATCCCTCCTGAGCTTTCTCACAACTCTGAGGTTTAAAGAATATTCTTGCGTGCACTCCTTGCGGCAACCTCCAAACATCTGGGGTGTTAAATGCTTTCGACGTTGCGCATGCTTTGCAGCAACGATCTCTCAATAGCTTTGCTTAGATACACACTCTGAGACTCTCCTCAGCCTGTGCACACCTTGCACGTCTCCTGTGTCTGTCTGCACTTCTGGATGAACGAGGACAAAGATAAATTACCTGAGCTCTTCGTCAACGCAATCCTTGCGGACTATTCGACTTCACTCCTTGCAGGAACTCTTTCTCATATAGAGAAACAATTGAAACTCATTCCTATTCTCCTCCAGACATCAACTCAAACATGAAATCATATACACAACATATAAAACAAATGTATAATATGAAGAAAACATTCATGAGCATACCATTCAACATCAATACACAAAGAACAAACACAAACCATGAATTTGAATCAACCTTTTTCTATTAATCCAAATATATGTACATGGGTGTTCTTACACAGCTCCCTGCATGCTCTTGTTCTTCCTTCTCCTTGATAATGATACAATACAGAATGAGGGTGTCTATATCCCGTTTCCCTCTTGCGTTCTAAAACTGTCTAATCTAGAATTAAATTCTATCTACCTGCATTAACTACTATAAATGCCTTCTACCTACTAAGGACAAGAGCGAATTGCTCAAGTTCCAATTACATTATACAAGTGTGCTTCATCTTAATGTCTCATTTAAGATCACACAACAATTTCGAGATACTTTCAAAATCTGTGCTGGCGCTTGTCCAGCTGTCTTTCGCCCCGCACTGGATCACTTGATGTGTTGTCAATTCTCCTGCATCAGCAGCCGTCCAAGCCATCCAATGCTTCCTGTATTATATCCTCTCTCACAAGACTATAGTGATTTCTAACTGCAACCCTATGCAACACATTCTCACACGTCAATTGCTAGGGGGATAATACTCCAAATGGATCATGATACTCCAAGAGTTTGACTTGGAATTCGAATGTGCCAAGTCCAAGAAGTCCTTAGTGTTTTCTTATTTGATATGTGACTTTCCCTATTCTGAAATGGAAAATGTAGCAGCTAATTCATTACCTGATGAATCCATTTTCCTCATCATCTCTGATGATCTTTGGTATGGCGATATCATCATATATATCGAAACCCAAACTTTTTGGCCAACTTCATCAATCTCTTATCCTCGGGGATACTCTTTATCATCGAGGGATTGACTCATTTTTTTGATGCTGCCTAACATTCGACGAAGCCAAGAAAATTCTGAATGACTGCCATTCTGGAGCCTGTGGTGGTCATATGTCTGGTTATTCTACTGCCCAGAAGATCTTACGAGCAGGGTATTTTGTGCCTTCTTTATTTAACGACTGCATAATTTCCCTTCAAAAATGCAATGCTTGCCAGACCTATAATCATAAGATACAGTCACATCCTGCTCCTCTTCACCCTATGGTCTCCGTTGGTCCATTTGCAAAATCAGGCATCGATTTCATGACATGTCACCCCCACTCGATCGAGGGGCATGGATACATTATTGTAGCCATAGATTACTTTACGAAATGGGCCGAGGCGATGTGGACATTTGATAACACTAGAAAGACCGTAGAATTATTGTCACAGTCACTGATCACAATAGCCACTTTAGAAACTTCATGATGTCCGAACTTACTGAAAAGTTGAGTCTTCACCATGAAAACTCAACGCCCTATTACCCACAAGCCAACGGCCAAGTCGAAGCAATTAACAAAGTTCTCATAACTATGCTCCGATGAATGATAGTGATTCACAAAACAAGTTGGCACACAATGTTGTTTTCGACATTGTGGGCTTACCGGACATCCATCAAGTCCGCTACTAGGTTTACACCTTTCCGGTTAATCTATGGTTTGGAAGCCATTCTCTCGATCGAATGAGAGATACCCTCTTTAAAACTAGCTATTGAACTCCTACCAAACACTTATGCTGAGGAATAATGTCTATTGTATCTTATGTGATTAGACGAAACTCGATGCGATGCTACCCTAGTCATAGAAGCTCAGAAAAAATGTGTCAAGGGGCAATATGACAAACATGTCAAGCCTCGCATTTTCTCCAAAGGAGATCTCGTTCTCCTCTATGAACAAGATCGAGATATGCTAGGAGCTGGAAAATTTGAAGCCATGTGGCGAGGTCCTTATATCATTAGACGAGTTTTGGAAAAAGGGGCTTATGAGTTAGTAGATTACGATGGTATCCCTTTGAGTGAACCCAAAAATGGGTTGTACTTGAAGAAGTACCAAGCATAAGATCACCTGTGCACGAGTACCTGTATTTTTATTGTATCATACTTCTTGTGTGTTACTGTAGCTTTCTTTTGTCGTTATCTGGTCTCTGCCCTTATGTGACATTGTGTTTGATTTCCATATGTCAAAGTCTTCGCTACCCTACATTGGCTTCACTGATGGTGCTAGACGTAGTACTCAGAACCTTTCTTCCACTTCATGGGCAATTTACACCCCTACGAACAAACTTGTCTCCTTATGAGGTGTGTGTCTTGGTCGTGCGACCAACAATATTGCAGAGTATAGCACCGTTATCGAATTGTTGATTGATGCTATCTTGCTCGAAATCTGTCATTTTGTTGTGTGACTCGATTCACAGCTCATAGTACTATAGTTAAGTAATGTCTATACTATTCGAAGTCTTACTTTGTTATGGGTGCATTTGCGAATTCGCCTCTTGGAATGTTATTTTGATTATATTGAATATCACCATATTCCTAGATGTATAAATACATTAACTGATGCATTGGATAACTATGTATTAGACAAACATTTGGATCATTTATAAATCAATCACATCAATTTTCACACAACACAAGATAAAATGGTAGAAGTCGTATGTATATATAACGATCAAAAGAGTTTTTACAAAAAAGTTATGTCCGAGGACCAAAATTTCAAAATCTGAAGCTCATAGCTTCTACAAAGTGACATCATGGATGACGTTCATGGTAACACATGACTTCCTGGGAAACCCTATGAAGCAATCGGCCAATGTTCTCTGATACTTCTACTGTGTGATGTTGATAACGTCGTGGAACCTCGCCAAGGGGCATGTCTGGAATGTCTGATGTCAAACCCTCTAGGTTTTGTTCCACCGCTTCATAATCTTCGGCATCCCATCGTGGCACTGGTGCCACCTCTCCTCGTCGTTGAATAGGAGAAGTACCAGGAGGTCGGTAAGGTCCCACGTCTGTGTTATCAAAAAGAATTTTGTATTTAGACCTTGGATGAACATTAAAAAACATTTGCATATGATAAAATTCACAAAAACATTTAAAAAGAAAAAATGTGTACTTCTTACCAAGTTCCCCCCACTAAGTGCCCTTGGGCAGGACCAAGTCCATATCCCCTCGAAAGTCCAACCTGACATAAGCATAGTCATCGACCATCATCATCTGTGGTCGCAACCAGTCGAAGAAGGTATCATTATATTTGATAATTGGTCCAGCCACATGTCGGGCCATGAGCTGACACCACCTCAGCATTCTTGGATCTGTTGGAGCCAATAAATCTTACTCAACCTGTAGCCTTAGCAAGGGAACCCTCTCAAGGAAGAAGGACACTAACAAAGACCCATACCCGAATTGCTTCAAGTCGCCTCGCTTGCATTTGGTCAACTGCCTCTTCATGCTACGAAGCACTGCATCTGCCCAGTTAAAAACCTGAGGCTCAGTACACTCTATGGCATATTGAAAGTATCTCTAGAGAGCCATGTGAGGAGCAACACTCCCATCCATACGAGAAATGGCTAACAAAATAGTGCGGAGGGTCAAATCCCGCACTCCCCAAATGGCTACTTTCCCTTTGCTCCTCTCTGCCTCTGGAACACAGTGTAAGAGACAATACTCACTCATGGGAAGCCCACCACCTCTTCTACCAGTCAGGATCACATGGTACCCACATCATGATAGTCCTGTCAAGAAGTAAATGTCCTCAATATCCAAGGACAATGTGTCGACCCCTACATGGAATACTTGCTGGTCGAGATCCCACATATGCACAAGGTACTCCAATAACCTGACTTAGGCCCTCATGCCGGGAATACGAAAGAATTTCAGAAGACCACAGTTTCATAAAGAGGCAAGGGTGGCCAGATGATTTCTAGAAATGGTATCATCTTCTTCATGCTCCCTTTCACGCCATTCTAGAACCATGGTGATGGCTAGATACTTGCATAAGAAGCATAAGAAGAAAGTTAATAACTCTATTAAACACTTGGTATCTTTTCATTGAGCAAAACTTTAAAAAAAAATTCCACTTTGTGGTTCTCGTAGGTGCCCTTTAGGCACAGTGCGAGGTTCTCGCAGGTGCCTTTGGGGTCACCTGCAAGAATGAGGCATTCTCGCAGGTCCTGTGTGGCTGACCTGTGAGAATGGCTGAGCGCAACTTTAACCCCCAAAACAAACTCAAAACTGTGTTTTTTGCCAATGAAAATGAAAAATCAAACCATGAAAAGGTAGAGGACAAAGAGATTACCTCACTGCCGGAGACGGTTCATCGAATGTATGCTCGTAAATCCCATAATCAAGCACCGAAATTCAAGGCAAAAAGAGGGGTTTTGGACTCAAATATTGGTAAAGTTAAAATGATTATGGTAAAAATAACTTTTACCCCTTTATATTTACTTTTACCATTTGTTATTGGATTTTATAATTGTTTATTTATTAAAACCTAATGCCTAATTCCCTTTTGAGTACGACTTTTGCAGGCGTAACCACTTCGATGTTCATGCACAGGTATGTGGATATTTTTTCTTCTTCATCGCATGTTTTGATTGTTTTTTTATGGTTTTTGTACAAAACCTCAAGCTTGGTCTTTGTCCGTTCTCTCGCTCGAAAATACATGAGAACGCATTCGAGCACACTTTTATCACGTTTTCGAGCTCAACAAGGTTATACAGAAAAGGAACCCCCTTGGAGTCCTCTTTAAGTTTTTTTTAGACTCTCTAAACATGAAAAGATTGCCAACCGACCTTGCTATTTTCACGCTCGTTAAAGTATTTGAAGAAAGCATCTGTTGGGCGATAATTTATCTCTTTTTCGGTCTCATCTGAGGATTTTACGAAAAAGGAACTGAGAGAGTTCTCTTTTAATTGTTTTTCCAGACTCTATAATCATGAAAAACCTTCGAGTTTTCTATCTTTGGACTCGTTAAACAAACATCGAAAGACCCATAATGGGACTGAACCACTCCTTCCTAGGGTTCGTTAAACATACTCCGAAGGACTTGTCTGAAGGATGAGCTTATATCAACAAGCATATATTATCCTCCTCAAGCTTGCGTAAAAATAAAGAGGTACTCGCCATAAATGGTGTGGGGAAATTTGGGAAAGGGATGTGTTCCCGTATTCATATTAGTTGGCAATAAGTGTCGCTCTTGAACATGACACCCCCCTATTTATTATTTGAAGTTGGTTTGGGAAATCCATTTGTCTCTCATTCGATTTTCTACAAGGTCATACCCTGCATCCTCTCTGAGTCAATGCTGCCAAATCATTGGTCGTGTCATTCATATGTTCAAGAGAAGTTCACCTGAAACCTCTATTGAGTCGGCCATCTGCAGTTGTCCATTATGTCTGTGTCGGCCTTTCCTGTTTCCAGTCCAACTTACATCATACTCTGTTTCACCTTCAAAATCTATTACTCATTTCGTTTCATTGATGGGGGATACAACAAGGCCCTCCTGTGACGAGTTTTGTTCCGTCGACTTCAGCTCATTATCGGGAAACAAGACTTAGAAATTCTTTGGTACCTTGGAACCTGCATGCCTCAATGGGAGGTTTCCTCGCTTTCGACAGTGGGTTTACATCATTGACCCCTGATCGAAAGATTTCGTCGGATGTTTGACCTCAACTCATTCATTCACATTCGATGGATTTTACTAGTGTACCTTTGGAGTCATTGACATTAATGGTGATTTCCCTCGCACTTGTTAACGGTTTCATCAATGACCGGTAATCAAGTGGTTTCTACCATGTTCGAATTCAACACATGTAATCACATGGTCAAATTTGTACTTTTGGGCGACGGGATTGAAGAACCTAGATATCATCTCTTTGTCTAGGTTGTGATGGAATATGTATAATTTGCAACACATAGATCCACTTTGTATGTCTCGTGGCTATGTCGTCTCAGTTTGAATTTTCTTGCATAGATCCACAGTGTATTCCTGGTGGCTATGCTATATTTTGA
>SNQJ01S0190928.1:18055-31131 GCA_010110895.2 Picea sitchensis | reverse complement strand
TCTGCAAAATCAACTACAGACAAAATTGTCCCTGGTGGAAACACTTCACAGGATTGTTTGAATTGTATATCTTTCCATCGAGCTCTTTCCATCAACTTCTTCAAAAAATCTATCACACAGATTTTATCTACTTTCAAATCAATCCTTTTGGAAATAACATTTGAAGAATGTGGAGTCGTGATGTTGATATATTCACATCTCTTCCAATTGACTATTATATTAGAAAATGATTGATCATTCATATCAATAGGATATTTTTAGTGAAACAAACTTATATTTCCACAATGATCACATTTCTTTCCACCAACACATTTTTTTTTGTAAAATAATTCATCACCTTCTCTTTCACATAGAATTTCAGATATAAAATCATGGAATGTGGAAGGAGAAGGTGAAATTGGCCATAAAATTTTACCAAAATCAAGAAAAGTGTCATAATACAACTCAAATTCCACATGATAACGACAACAACAAGTGTCACGAATAGTGATGGGTCTAACAAACCATGGTTTTTGTTGCACAAATGTATTGATGGAAATTTTAACTTCTTTGTGCTCTTCTTTGAACATATTGAACAATTCTATTTATGTCATTGGCAATATATGTTTTGGATGTTCTTCATATTGTTTTCATTCTATTCTTCATAGCAACACATCCCTTGTATGTGGTGAAACACGAGATTCTATCAACCAACAATTACAGGTGAATTCTTTAACATTTTCTGCAAGTCTATCTTTCCAGGGTTGTTAAGAAACCACTGTCCAACAAGCCAGTTCATCATTTGCATCTATTTGCAATCAAAATTTTCTATGTTTGTACAATGTTTTTCTTCACGTTCCCATCATTTTTTCCATGTGTCATGTCAAACGATCTTTTATATTGCTAGATGAAACAATTGTTGTTTGTATCGCTCTACGTGAAACACTGACATCTCTTTTTCGATATTTTCCAAAAGCTTTTAATACACTAGTTATATCGTCAAAGACATTCTATTTCACCTTTTTATCTTTTGTCGAATTTTGAATACCCAATAATGATGTAGCTTCTTTTAACTTTCTTGAAATTATTAGACAGAGTAAAAGTTGAGCTTTTACTATTATTGATTCATCTTTGAAAAACGTATTATACATATTCTTAGTTCAATATATTATATAATGCTTAGCTTCTTTCTTCCCAAATTTGTCAGTATCAACATTATATAATATTTCATCATCAATTTTGATAGATTCTCCTGCATATTTCAATTTAAAGTTTATATTAAAAAACAAAACCCCAACATAAATTCACTAAACTAGATATACAAGCGTTCATCTTGTATTATCTAAATTTATGTACATACATATAGGTGATTCGTCTTCTTCAATTTTGGTTTCAACATCTTCTGCTTCAATTTCGGTTTTAACGTCTTCATCGACGTTATGAGACAAATCTATTTCTGTTTTTTGAAAAACATCAAATCGTAATTACAATCAATTATATTAAACAATATTTTAAATTTGAATTATATACTTTTAATATAGACAATATGTGCATGCATACCTGGTTGGACTTCTTCTTGTTGAAAATCTCTATTTACATTATCATCGTTTCTTTCTTCAATATTTGCACATTCTCATTTATTTCTCCAATAATGCTCTTTCCTTTGATCGTTATGGTGAGTTTCATCTCGAGTGCGATCAAATTTTCTCTTGCGCAAACTTTTGTTTCCCATGAGTATAGTTATCTGTAAAATTTATGTTCAACAAAGTCTTCACCTTGAAAAGATGCTCAACATTTATCTTTCAACATATAAATTGTTATTCCAATAAAAACTTGAACAAACATCAATTACCTTATTCAACAAAAACAAAAAAGATGATTCAAAAATTTGTTTAGGTGCTCTAAAAAACCATCAAACAAATGATGAATTGTGTTAAATGTGTTTGGTCGAAAGCGTATTTATATGATTTCGTATGAAATGAAACGATACAACATGTCTTTTCATTTTTTCCGGTCGATAGAATTCGCTCAACCATATCTTGGCCGAAAAAAGGCTTTTTCAGCCCAAAACCTTGGAAACCGTTTAATTTTGATCGATTCCAGTAGAATTTAGTTTTTCGACCGAAAACTAGAAATTGGGACTATAGCCAAAAACCACAAAATTCCCCCAAGCTTACCTGAACTTTGGAGGTTCCAGACTCCTGCAAATACTCAGAATTTGGTTTCGAAAATGACACCAGCATTTGCAAAATTGAATCTAATTTCAATTCCTATAATTTGTTTTCATTTTCATTATTTTTATCTAATTTTATTTATTTATTTTTTAAAATCACTGCATAATATTTTCAACAGACATTATGATTCAATGAAATGAAATATTCATATCTCTAAAAATGCACTGTGAAAAATTTAGAAAAAATTATATTCATAATCCTTAAATTGTTCTTTTCATAACGATATTTTTAGATTTTACTTTCAAGTAAAAATTAAGATAGATACAATGTGGGGGAAAACATGTGTTTAAAATCTGCAATGTTTTCAGCTTGGTCAACTTCAAAAAATTCAAAAAATTCTAATATTTCATCCGTTAGATTTAAAATTATAGTCATAATAAAATAGAGTCTCTGTAGATTGTTGCAGTGTATTTCGTTTGTTAAAAACAAAAGTTTAATAATATATACATTGTTGGGAGGAAAATAGCTCATTATCATTCCTTTCATGTTTATGGAACATACTATTAAACAATTGTCAAATTGACATATCAAGTCTTAATAAACCTTTTTTTTTTAAATAGTTATTAGAAACCTAACAAAATTCTTTACAAGTTTTGTTTTTATTGTAAAGTGAAATTATAAATAAAAAAAATACTTTTGTACGCCGAAGTTGAAGAACTTGTGAATATATATATATTTTTCTCATAAAACAAGCAAAATAGACATCCATCTTCATGATTTCACCCCAAAGGCATTGCAAGATTTTAGGGATTATATATTGCATTCGAAAATATTTTCCTCTGTACCTACTAGTGCAATAAAGGATATCCTTACCCAACCAGACAGTGAAGGAAGAAGGGGTAAATGGAATGCCAAACTTCAAGAATATGATTTGGAGATCAAACCCACTAAGCTGATAAATGGACAAGGAATTTATAAACTGTTGGTTGAGTCAAACTCCAGGGTTCCCGACATAAATTTTATGTTAGCAAACATCATAGTAGAAGAACCAGAAGAGGATGAAACACAAGAACCATCTTTGAAGGTAAGTCCTAAATTTGCTCAATCTGATTGGTATAAAGATGTAATTTTTTACCTACATAATTGAGTTGTCAGACTTCATGGGACAAAGCTAAGGATAGATCTCTTAAACTCAAGGCTGTAAAATACTGCATTTTAGGAGAATTCTTTTTTTGGAAAGAACTAGGAAGAATATTGTTGAATTTCCTTACTGAAGAAGAAATCAAAAGGATTATTAATGAATTCCACAAGGGAGTGTGTGGAGGTCACCATGCTTGGATAGCCACCGCATACGAGATCATCAAGGTTGATGATCTCAACCTTGATGATCTTGGTTGAGATCATCAACCGAGATCCTCAAGGTTGATGTAAATTGCATGGTTAGAGCATGTGTAGAATGCCATATGTTTGCAGGAAAGAAAAAGTTGAAGCCACTTCCACTCTGGCCTGTTAAAGAAAAGACACCTTTTCAACAATGGGGTTTAGATTTCATTGGTGAAATCAACCCAAATTCAAGTGGGAAACACAAATCGATTATGACAACCATATACTACTTCACCAAATGGGAAGAATCCATCCCAACAAGGGCATCAACTGACACAACCATCATCAAGTTCCTTGAGGATAACATATTGGCTAGATTTGAATGCCCAAGAAATATTATAATTAATAATGCCCAAGTATTCAAATCTTATAATTTATTGCAATTTTTTCAAAATTACAACATAGAGATTGGGAATTCTACTGCTTATTACCCACAAGGAAATGGCTTGGAAGAGTTCTAAAATAAAAGACCTATCAATATCATCAATAAGATATTATCCCAAAATAAGAAAGCATGGAACTCTCACCTAAAATATGTAGTTTGGGAAGACATAGTAAGTATAAAAAGGGCTATTAGAACTTCGCCTTTTCAGCTGGTGTATGTGTTAGAATCCATTTTTCCTATCCAAATTAGTATCCCTATGATGAAGCTGTAAGTTTTAAACCTGTGAAGTAAAGAAATGAATACATATTCTTAAGAAAAACATAAATTAATCAATGGCTCATACACACAGTACACAAAGATTTACACTGGAAACCCTTAACTGGGAGAAAACCAACCTTCTTTGGTGTCGCACCTTTCAACTCTTCATCTTATTAATTTCACCATTCATCATACAATATATACAATATTTTAGGTATTTTCTAGCTACCAAACCCCTAATCCCTTAATCCGATATTAATTTATAAAACCGCTAAAAATAGCAAAATCCACTAAAATATCAAAAACCGCCCCCAAAACAATTTTGGGGCACCACCCCAAACGTTGTGTGAAAATAGGGGGGCCAAACCTAACCCCCCCTAGGACCCTGCTGGGAAATCGCCCGACGCACACGACACACAGAGAATATAACAAATACCCAACATTCTCCCACTTGTTGTTTTCTTTGCATACATGGGTTCACAAGATTAAATAGTCAACAATCCAGGGCAACAATGCCCATTGCTACTCTACACTAGGAGAACTTCTCAGTGCTCACAGACTTTGTCAATGAATCTGCAACATTCTTCAAAGTGTCAACCTTTTCCAACAACACCTTCTTTTCTTCAACCATATCTCTCACAATGTGATAATGAAAATCAATATGCTTTGTCTTCGAATGATAAGCAGGGTTCTTTTCCAGGAAGATTGCACTCTAACTGTCACACTTTAATATCACTAATTTTTGCACCAAACCAATACCTTAACACAATCTTTGTAACCATATTGTTTCCTTGCTTCCATGAGTGGTTGCCATGTATTCAACTTCTGTAGTTGAGAGTGCCACTATAACCTATCTTTTGCTCATCCAACTGATTTCTCCTCCAAATAGGTTAAACACATAGCCACTTGTGGATCTTATTCGATCTAGATCTCCAGCCCAGTTTGCATCAACAAAACCATGTATGTCCACCACTATGTCCAATCTTGTTCTTCCTTGGTAGCACAATCCATAATTGGTAGTGCCACACAAATACCTAAAGACCCTCTTTACTACTATCCAATGCTCCTTCCCTGGTTTTGACATATGCATGCTCAAAACTCCCACTCCATGTGCAATGTATGGTCTAGTACATACCATTTCATACATCAAACTATAAACTACACTGGCATACAGAACATGGGACATGTCCTCTTCTTCTTCCTGTGTCTTGAGACACTAATCTGTATATAAATTTACACCTATAGGAATAGGAACCTTGACCGGTTTACTTCCATGCATATTAAACCTCTGCACTATCGTCTCAACATTTTTTCTCTGATTCAACCAGAGTTTCCTATTTGCACGATCTCTTTTAATCTCCATTCCCAGAATGAAGTTAGCAGCACCAAGATCCTTCACATCAAATTTGGAAGATAGTTGTGATTTCACCTCCTTGATAACATCCATGTTATTTTCTACCAGCAACATGTCAAAAACATACAACACTACATAAATGATGTGATTACCAACCTGCTTGGAATATACATAGTGACCAACCCTTCTTCTCACAAATCCAAATCCAAGGATGTATGTGTCAAAATTTTGGTACCACATCCTAGGTGATTTCTTCAGACCATATAGTGAATTATTTAGCTTAAATACCAACTCTTTCTTTCCCTTCAGTAAAAAGCCTTATGGATACTTCATGTAGATTTCTTCTTCTAGATCCCCATGTAGGAATGTTGTCTTCACATCCATCTGTTCCACTTCAAGATCAAAAGCAGAAACAATATATAAAAGAAATCTAATAGAAGTTAACTTGGAAAGAGGAGAAAAAATATCACCAAAGTCAATTCCCTCTACCTGGGAATAACCTTTTGTTGCTAACTGATCTTTGCATTTCTTCACTTTTCCTTCTGCATTAAACTTCTTCTTAAAAAATCATTTGCTACTAACATATTTTCTTCCAGTTGGAAACTCAACTATATCCCATGCCTCATTCTTATCCAAGGCATCCATTTCTTCAACCATGGCCTTCTTCCAAAGTTTACTATCCTCTGAATTCACTGCTTCCATGACAGTTCTTGGATCATCATCAGTAATAGATAAAACAAAATTAGAACAAAAATTAGGTGGAATATACCTTTCTCGTTGCCTTATTTTCCTCACTGATCTCCTCAATATCAATATTGGGATATGGGGTTCTTCTTCTTCTGCTTCATCTTCTTCAGATGATTAAAATTTTGCATCATCCAACTCAAACTCTATTTTCTTAGGTTCTTCTTTCCTTGGTAGGAATTCATGTTTGGAAGCATCTTTGACCTCTCTAAAAACAACATCCTGATTGTAAATAGTCTTGTTAGTTTCTGGGTTCCAAATCTTATAACCTTTCACACCATCTTTATAACCCATAAAGATACATTTTTCAACTTACTCATATTTTCCTTTGGAACATGTACATAAGCATCACAACCAAACACTCTGAGATGTTCAAGAGAGGGTTTATTATCAATCTATACCTCATGTGGAGTTTTATCATCCAACGTTGATGAGGGTGATCGATTGACCAGGTAACATGTTGCACCCACTACCTCTGCCCAAAATTCCTGTCCTAACTTGACACCACTAAGCATGCTCCTTTCTTTTTCCATCAATGCCCTCTTCATCCTTTCTGCAAATCCATTCTGTAGAGGTGTGTATGGAGTAGTATTCTACCTTTCTATACCACACTTCTTACAAAATTCTTCGAATGCATTTCCATAGAATTCTCCACCATTATCTTTCCTCGATACCTTTATTTTATTCTCTGTCTGATTTTCTACCAGAGCCTTAAACACTTTAAATTTATCAAACACCTCAGATTTATTTCTAATAAAATACATCCATGTGTTCCTTGATAAATCATCTATGAATGAGACATAATACATAGATTTACCTAGTGATGGAACATACATAGGTCCAAACACATCACTGTGTAACAACTCTAAGATCCCCTTTTCTCTTGTATCACTAGATGGGAATATTACTCGATTCTATTTACCATATATGCAATTTTCTCATAAATCAAAATCCAGAGTGAAATTAGACAACCATACCTTTACTATGTAGTGATCGAAGGCCCTTTTCTTCAATACTCCCTAGTCTTTGATGCCACAACATGGTCTTATTTCCAAGGATAATATTGGTCTTGTCTTCTTTATTTCTCTGCTAAGGGAAAATAGAACTGTTACACCCACTATTATAAGTGATTCCCGACAAATTGTATAGAGTTCCACACCGAAATCCCCTCATCAACACCATTCCTCCTTGTACCATATTGCAAGTTCCCTTTCCCAATACAATATCCACTCCTGCATCATCCAACTTGTTTACATATATTAGGCTCCTGGCTAGTTTTGGAATGTGAAAAACCCCAGGGAGAGTTCTAATCCTTCCATATTTTAGCAACAACTTAACCCTTCCACGTCCCATGATTTTGGTTGTCGAGTCATCTCCTAGGAATACATCACCACCATCATATTTTCATATTCACAGAACCACTCCCTATGAGGATTCATATGATATGGTGCACCTGAGTTGATTAACCATACACCACAATTTGCATGTGTACTTGAAGATGCCAGGTAAACATCACCTCCTTATTCAGTGGAGTTTTTCGCCTCTGTGGAAGAGGTATTATCATATCCATTTGGTTTATCAACCTTCTTAGACTTGAAATATTTCTTCTAATGCCTTGTTTTACCACACTTCCAACACTTCCTCAAATATTTTCCCGGAGACTTAGATCTACCTGTAGATTTAGATCCCCCCCTCGAAGACTTACCATGATTCCTGTCTTGGGTATGACCTCTTACAAATACAACATCTGCGCTTTGACTATCCATGCTTTTAATCCTCATCTCTTCAGATAACAAGGATGCAACTACATCCTCATACTTCAATGTATATTGAGTGGTACTATCAATTGATACAACCAGATTATCCCAAGATTTTGGAAAAGAACATAACAAAGTAATACACTTATCTTCTTCTGCAATCGTAATATTAACAAATACCAATTAAATTACCAAAGTATTAAAGGCATTTAGATGTTTTGTCACATATTATCCATCTTCCATCCTAATATGATACAACTTCCTTCAAAGAAACAACTTGTTTACCAGGGACTTTGATTGATACAAATTCCCTAACTTATCCCATAGTTCCTTGGATGTAGATTCTCTCGAGACATTCAACAACACAGAATCTGCCAGGTAGAGTCGAATATTACTCCTTTCTCTTCTATCCAACTTCTCCCAATCTTTCTTCAACATACGAGTAGGTGGTGTACTAATAGTTTGTGTACTAGTAGGTTTTGTACCAGTAGACTATGTGCCAGTAGACTGCGTACCAGTAGTTTGTGTGCCGGGATCCACAACGATTCATTGTTATTTTTCTACAATAAGGTCCTCCATCTTAAGCTTCCATAGTTCAAATTTTTTACCATTGAACTTCTCTATCTTGATTCTAGAAGATCTCTCCATTCCTCTTTCTACACTCGAATCACCACTACAAAATCTCCCACTAAACCCAGATTTATCATAGACCCAAGATAAACTTGATCTATCAAGACCGAACCAAATCCTCAACAACAAAGGCATCCTCGTGAAGAAAAAAATGAGATATGATACCACATGTAAGTTTTAAACCTATGAAGTAAGGCAATGCATATAGATTCTTATGAAAAACAAAAATTAATCAATGGCTCATACACATAGTACACAAAGATTTACGTTGGAAACCCTTAACCAGGAGAAAACCAACCTTCTTTGGTGCCGCACCTTTCAACTCTTCATTGTATTAATTTCACCATTCACCATACAATATATAAAATATTGTAGGTATTCTGTAGCTACCCAAACCCTAATCCCTTAATCCGGGATTAATTTAGAAAACCACTAAAAATAGCAAAACCAGCTAAAATAGAAAAAAATGCCCCCAAAACAATTTCGGGGCACTTCCTAGAGTTGAACGTTGCGCGTAACAAGTGAGCTCCAAACCTCCCCCCCCCTGGTACCCCCATAGGAAAGTGCCCAACACACACGACACACAAATCAATGGAAGTTGGGATCGTCATGCACAGTTATCAAATCTGACGCTCCTACACACACACATGAAAAAAATATAACACATACCCAACATAAGATTCTACAAGAGGAGAAGGCAGAACCTGATGACATGCAACAAAGAATCAACCAACTAATTGAAGTTAAATAGGTAATAGATTAGGTGGATATGAAGTCCCAATCTCACCAAGCAAGAATGAAAGTAAGTTTTGACAATAGGACGAAGGAAAGGAACTTCAAGTTAGGAGACCTAGTCTTGAATATGGATGCTAGAAAAGAAGCAAAAGGAAAACATGGGGAATTTTAAAATCTTTGGCTTGGGCCCTTCCAACTTGTTGCAACTCAAGATAACAACACATATGAGCTAGCCCAGTTGGAAGAAGAGTTGTTTGGGGCTCCTGTGAATGTGAGGTTCCTTAAAAAGGTCTTGCAGTATTGAATGTTGCATATTTTCTCACCTTTTATATAAATAAATAATTTTCCATTCATGTTCATGTATTTTTAATTTTACTTCATTCACCATTTATGATGCAATCAAATAGTTAGGGTTCTAACTTTCTAAGTTGTTGAGAAATTTTTGTTTCACCTATTAGATCTGTTTTAAGGTGCATGGGGGACCTCTTATTGTAGCACAGACTCCATAACCCAACAAAAGAAGGCAGTCAGTCTATAGTTCTCATCAGACCACATGGGTATGTTGTCCATGCTGGAGTTGATGTTAGAACCAGATTTGATCCGACCACTAGTACACATGTTGATCGAGGCGATGAGGCCAGATTTGAAAAGATGGAGGCTGAAGGTGAAATGATAGAGATTTTTAATTGAAAAGAGATAGTATATGCTCAAGCACCCTAAATAAATTAACACAAAAATCATTCCCTAAGGTCCCAAGAATAATTTTCCAATGCCTGGGTGCTTATCGAGAGCTTAAAAAAGGAACAATTGCACTTGAAATAGGATTAAGTCCCTTTAAAACATGAGTTATATCATGTGATAAAGGTTTAAGAGATGAGCGCTAGTAAATGTGTGGGGCATGATCATCCAATAGTTGCAAGTGAGCCTGATCTACAGTGGAAATTTTATGTTGCATCGAGAAAGCACATGGGAGTTAACACACATATGGGGTGTGATGATGGTTTTACGAGCCACGTGTTGAGAAGTGAATGGTGTCACATAATAATAATTTGAAAGGTAAAACCACTCCCCTATGGTCGTGACAATGATATTCCATTTTTTCCAAGCCACATATCCACACACTCAAGACACATTCATTCATGCATTCAACAAAACTTGGAGTTGATTCAGGAGTCCACCTGGGATGCTCAGGAAAATTAGGAATAACTTGACACACCAATAAGTCACTTGCCAGAGCTAGTATGATAATTCCACCTGCATTGGATGATCCCATTGGGGATTACAAACACCCTATCAAACTCAGCTGTCGACAGACTGAACCTAGAGCCACACTAGTGCTGACATGGACCAATGGGAAGTTTCCATGTGTCTATGGAACCGTTTTGATGTTATCATGACGTCACTCAAAAATTTTCACCCCCACCCATTCTTTCAAAATAATTAATCCATTGATAAAGGGATGCATGTTTAAACAAAGACACAAGGAGGAATATTTCAAGTGGGTTATAAACACACTGAAGGCCTACCAAATCAGTTGGAGAATATATGATGTATAAAAATACATTTGGCATCACATCTACATCCCTTCACTAATCATCATACCATTTTTGCCTTTCATAAAATGAGCACTTGAATAACTTGGTATATAAATGATGCTCCCTCAATACCTGTAGAACCATCCTCAATTGCTTCTCATGCTCCTATTTATACTTAGAATAGATAAGTATGTCATTCAAGAATACAAAGACAAAATTATCCAAGTAATTTATGAAAATAACATTCATCAAACACATGAAGACAATTAGTGCATTGGACAACCCAAATAGCACCACTACAAAATCATAATGGCCATACCTTGTTCTAAATGTTGTCTTGCTGACAAATTCTTCTTTAATCCTCACTTGATGGTAGCATGATCTGAGGTCAATCTTGGAGAATATCTTTGCATCCTTCAATTGATAAAAAATATCATCTTTCCTTGGCAATGGGTACTTGTTCTTTATGGTAAATGTTTTCAACTACTTGAAATCGATGCACAAACTCAAGGTCCCATCCCTCTTCTTCACAAATATCACTAGGTCAGCCCAAGGTGAAACACTTGGATGCATATACCCCTTCTTCAAAATTTATTCAAGTTGGATTTGATTTCTTCCAGCTCTGGTGTGATCATCCTATATGGAGTCTTGGACACTAGGGCAATTCCATGAATCAAATTAATGGAGAAATCAATATCTCTCTTTAGTGTCAACCCCAACATCTCTCTAAATATATCCTCATAATATTTCAAGACTGGATGATCTTCAATACTTGGCACTTTATCCTTAGTTGCTTCTTCCATATGGGATACATAAATTTAACATCCTTTCCCGAAGCTTCTTTTCAGTTGCAAGGCTAAAATTTCTCTAATAGATATTTCCATTGGAATACCCTGAATTGTTGTCAAGTTCCCTTCCTCATCCAGAAAAGTGAATTCCTTGTTGTAGAAATCCAAGGAAACATGATGTGTGTACAACTAATCCATACCAATTAGGAAAAAATATGAACCCAAAGGTATGATATTCAAATATTCCTTTGTGCTCAGTCCATTCATGTCCATTGGAAAATCCTTAAAAAACTCATTTATTCTTATTTTAGCTCTTGTGGCTAGATGAACCAACCAAGATTTCCCATGTTTTCTTCTTTTCAAATGAAATATCTCAACAATATTAGGATCTATGTAACTATGGCTAACTCTAGAATCAATTAAAATAACTATGGGATGATTATCAATGTTACCTTCTACTTCAATCATATGAGAATGGTATTTTGCTTGCTTGTTGTCCAAGGCTGCATAAATCCTTGGCATGCTTCTACCCATGTATTCAACCATATCAACCTACTGTACACTGTGAATATTCCTCATTATTTATGCTCTGCGAGGGAAATCTCTATACATATGATCTCCCTTACATCCCCAACATTTTATAGGCTATTTATTTGGCATTTTTCACAATGATTCTATCATTTTGGGTTCATTTTGAGTTGGTTATCCTTGAAAACTATTTCTAAAGGATGGTGGCTTATACCCTTTCTTTATTTTCTCCAAATTAACTTTATTTTTGTTAACCCAAGTTATATGAAAGGTTGATCCTCCTTTTGTTAGAAAAATAGGACCGCGGAGCAATAAAATAAAACAAATGAAGAAACAAAAACACAGAAGACACACAATACAAGAGAGACACAGATTTACGTGGTTCACCCAGTGTGGGCTACGTCCACCAAAGAAATTGCCAGGTCCTTCCTTTATTATTATCCAGCAAATGAAGGGATACAACCTACAGCAAAAAACCCACTGTAACTTCCTCTTCTTTCTCTCACAGTCTCCTCTCTCAGAATACAATATTCACCCTTGTACATAGCCGCAATACATTTTCCTCATAAAAAAGAGGGTTGCCTTCTAGGGAAAAAACCCTAACATAATCTCTACCATTAGATCTGCGACCTTATAATGAATGGTCCAGATTTACAATGAAATTACGATATACTTTTATAAGGCAATTTTTTGCTTCGGGGGCTTCGCCCTCGAACCCCCGCTGGGGGCCCACTTGCCCCCAGACCCCCCGGACCCCGTAGAGGGGGTACCCCCCCTCTGCACTCCCCCGCATGGAAGAGTGTACATACTTCTGGGGTGTAAATAC
>SNQJ01S0190928.1:0-17288 GCA_010110895.2 Picea sitchensis | reverse complement strand
GGTGTAAATACTTCATGGGGTATAAACATGACTGAAAGAAAGGACCTCTGAATCAGGAAGATAATTAGGCTCCACAACCAACACCTTTATGTTGATCATGAAGGCACTTGGCTCTCCTTATTGCTTCCTCCAACATCTTGGGACCATCATATTGTATCTTAGCACTGAATATTGAAGGTATCTTACTCATGAATATTTGAATCTTGACATGTTGATCCTTGATTAAGTCAAAATACCTCAAAAACTCTAAGAATCGTCTCTCATACTCATCCATGGTCATGCTCCCAAGCTTGAGTTCAAATAATGCCTTTATCTTCTTGTCATAATAATAATGCTTGGAAAAATATTTTTTTTGAAAATACTTTATGAAATGCCTCCAAGTGATCTTATTCTCATCAATGTGCTGAAATTGCACGAGTTGGTCCCACCACAATGATGTTTTTCCCTTTAGCTGGTAAATTGCAATTCTAGATTATGCTTGTGAGGAATAATAGTGCAGCTAGAAGTATTTCCTCATCCCCAACATCCAAGCCTTTGAATCTTCATATTTCTTATGCCATCATCAAACATAGGAGCAATAAAATTCTTGAACTTTCCTTGCAATTCATCTACCCATACCTTCTTCTATGATGTCTGATAGGGGATAGAATTGTTCTACTTTCTGACTCTAAAAATGCATGAGCTCTAGCAATTGAGTGCCTTGACGAATGATGATGATTATGATGATGTCTAGTAGCACTTATAGAGTGTCTAAAACTTTTAACATATTCTCTTCTGGCATGAGGTTCATGCTCTTCTTCTTTCCTCAAATACGATTCTTTATCCATCCTCCTCTGTAACATATTCAATCTTTGCAACAACTGAGTATTGATGTTGTTATGCTCCTCCCAAGTTCTCATAATTATTTATTTATCTTCTCTATAGCTCCACACATCTATCTGCATGATTCTCATGGTCTCTACTAAATATATGTTTTCTTCTTTTCCTTCTTTATGCCCATTTGACTCAGTCTCTGCATTACCCAAGCTTACATAGAACCTTTTGACGTCCTCCTCATGGCTGTAAGTTCTCTGTGCATCCTCCATGTATATGGTTCTCATTCCAATTTTAATATGCTCTATAATTATCCTTAATTATTCAAAATGTGCAAGCAACAAAATTTGTAAAATAAAAACAATAATTCAAAAATTCTGAAAAATTATGCACGATTCTGCGCTTTAAGTGCACCAAAAATCTTCCTTTTGATTGCTTTGGAATTTTGTTTCTTAAGTCACAATTCTAGATGAATATATGGATTCTCCCATCTAAGATATTTCCAATTACTAATATCTTTCTCAAATCTAAGCTTCGAGCAGGAAGTTACGGTCATATGAATATTGCTAAGTCACCCCTTTTGTGCACTTTTCTTCGAGGTGTAATTGAATCTCAGACACCAACTTCTGTCACTTGTAGAAGTAAATTTGTCAGGAACCAGGGAAAATTTTGTATGAGACATAGAATTCATAAAAACTCTCAAATTTTCAATCTAATGCACCAGTAAAAAAATACTACAATCTGGAATTGACAACTTTTTCTTTTTTCAACCCTTTTTCCAGACTTGGAATTTTTTAGCCAAATTGGCCATCTCCCAAACTGTGCACTTCTGAAAAAACTTCACTAAGCCAAAGTTATCTGGCTTGATGGTTATACAAAATGTTGAGTAAATAAAATTTTCCATTTTTGAGATCTAGGGTCACTTTTCCTTTTCTGAAAACCACCAAAATCCCTAAAAAGTGGTTTGGAATAGTGGAGTTTTACATGTTTCAACGTCCCCATTCCAAACCCCTTATATTTTATCCAAATACTTCACTGGATATTTTCATGTCTTCTTTCTTATATCTCTCTAAAAAAAATAGCTTAATTCAGATCTCAGTCACTGAACTAGACTCGGATCTTTAAAAACCATTATTTAGAACTTTCTGGAAGATTCAAGTAGAAATGGCTAGTTTCCCTCACTGACACATTATTAGATCTCCTTACCACGGGAAAAACCTAAATTTTTTATTTAAATCCGAGTTATTTTGATCCAATTATGGCCAAAATTAGAAAATGGCTCCAGACTTTGTTCTTTTTAAATTATAGGCAATTTTTGCCTATGTGCCATCCTTGCTGACGTGATTGTTGATGTGGCCTTTTGGATCCACATGGCACCTTGAGGTGATGCTATATAATCCTCTTGGACATCTTGGATTTTCTCCTCCAGGCTCCATCACCTTCCTCCTTCATGTCACCCTTTTTCTCTTTCCTCTTTCCTCCTTTTGTCTTCCCTCTTCTCTCTTCTTTTTCTATTTATTTTATTTTATTTTACATTTTGGTCCCCACCATAACCGACTTCCCACATGGTACCTTGTCTAATCCTAGGTGGGACAGGGGTCCCACTTCCTCTACCATCCATTCACTCGATTCCCCTTCATTGGCCTCAAGGATGGGAGGGTCGCATCCCACACCCTTTTTCCTCTGGCGAGCGCAACATACATACTCCTCAGATATAATGGTGGAGATCAGAGTAGATCGGTGATCCACAATGATTTCACAGGGTCAAATTTCTCAGGAGTTATTGGCCCTCTACCATGTGACACAACAAACTATTGTGGCCTATGTGGCACTCCCTCATTGATTTCACATGCTCAACAAAGTTTTCAAAACTTCTTTGTTAACCCAGTGAGGTTCATCACCTCATCCATTGTGGCACACACATTAGCCCCAGGCCCACCATATTGCACTATATCCATCTAAATTTTCCACCATGGACCTCCCACCATGGTAGTTTGTTTCATCCCTACCAAATCACATGACATGTGGAACCACGTCGCTACGGATGTCATTGTACGAAAAAACCCCTAAATTTACCAAAATTTTGAATTTTCCAAAAATGCCAAAATTCAAAATTTCTTTCCCAACTACCATGGAAGCTCAACAATTAAATTTTTATGGTCAATTTCAACCCCTTACATGTTAATTCGACCATTTCTAGAGAAATTCAACACTCCTATGTCAATTTCTCAATGAATTTCGTAGAAATTGGGGCTTTTACTTAATTGCGTCCAATTTCACCCCGGTTACTATGAAAATTCCAAAATTCAATCAATTATAGGCCCAAAAATGCTTAATTAGAGGTTGAAATTGGGAATCTTAACCCTCTGAACTCAAATTCATAATTTTATAGGAAAATTCCCCAGCTTCTTCCTATAACTTTTGACAAACAATTTCCAGATATCGTTTGAACTTTTCCAACTGTAAATTTCGCTTCAACGTGTAGCCTTTGGCACACACAAGCTTGGTTTTGAACTCGTGGCTATGATACCACACTATAAAACACTCCAGAACCCACTTTGGACATATGTCACTAAAACCTTACTTTTTTCAAGCACTAAATTTTTTAAATTTCTTCAATTCAACCCATTAATTCTTCTTATACCATTTATTAATTAATATGTCTTGCATATGAACACAATTATGCAGTCCTAACAACATATATTCCATGCATAATTGAAATAATTATACCATAACATAATTAACCACATAGTAATCATCATATACACATAAGAGAACACTTATGTTTTAATGAAAATCACCAACTGGATGTAGACCTCAGGCATTCCTCCCAACCATAGACTCTATTGATCATTCACTCTTAACAATAGGTCAACGCTGAGCTGAGGATATGAATTGACTAAGGAAAAGGATACCTAATAAAAAATGAGGTCTGAAAACACACAATATCAGGAGAAGGCCAATGTAAAAATATCCAATATGATTTCCACCTCACAACCTCTCATTCTCCACAACCTGTCCCACTGTAGGAAGCACGCCCCTTCATTCCTCCACAGTCCTTAGACTATACCCCTTCCCTTATAGGGATTCAACAATAGGTTGACCATGAAGTCTCGGAGCTTTGTTGTAATTATAACACAAGGATTCTCTCAAGGAGTTATGGGCACCCAATCGACCAACACATGAGGAAACCTATTCCCATCAATTCTCTCACACAAGGAGAATGCTCCACATGCTTGAAAACCTACTTCTTCAAAACCAAACCCCCAAGGATTTATGAGGTTACAATGATACAAGGTTACATAGAAACAACAACTACACCGCTCACACTCCCTAGGAAATGGTATGAATGATGTAATGGAAGAATGGAATGGATTTTCCATTAAAACCCAACATTATATTTATGTGTTACTATCTTGACAAATGACACTCAAGGAACTACCTTTTTCTCCATATGATGATTCATTCCTCCAATCATGAACATAGGATAAAATCATATCATAATGAATTATGACTTTTAGGAATATACTATTATATTCCCTTGGTTGAATCCCCCTTGACTTAGCCCCTTTTCCTTAGATCCTAGCTCCCTTTCCCTCTCGTGGAGTCCTAGCCCCCCATACTCTTTCCTTTGACTTAGTCTATAGAAATAATGTATTTTATTAATCTAAGTGTGATTACATATTATATTTGTTAGGCTTATTGGAATTTCAACACATAGGCTCCCTATCCTAAATCACATAGGCACTCTAGCCTAAAAACATATAATAATAGGCATGCATGCTCCAAAATAATTATATACACATGGGTGTGCATGCCCCACCCATCTAGACTCACTAGATTATAAAAAATATGTAAATTTACAACCTGGTGTTCAACCTATGGGTATTACCCAAGACATTTCCTATTCTGAGGGATATAGTGATGAGTCTTCCAGAGTTTAGTATTTAGCAACATGGTGTATGCAGAGGGTGCACACTTGGAAAGCATGTTAAGGCTACTTTTTCCAAGCAACGAGTATAGGTCCAAGGTTATTTTGGACCTAACACATTCGGATGTTTGTGGACTCATTTCAGTAGCGTCAATAACATGAAGCATGCATTATCTTTCCTTTATTGATGATTTCTCTCATAAGACTAGGATCTACTTCTTAAAGACCAAGGATGAGGTCTTTAGTAGATTTAAGGCGTTCAAATCTCCAGTTGAAAACTAGATGGGGAAGAAGATCAAAGTATTGAGATTGGAAAATGGGGGAGAGTATACCTCAAAGGAGTTCTAGGGTTTCTGTAAGGATGCATGAATCAAGAGGGAGCCGACCATTCCATACAACCCATAGCATAATGGGGTTGCAGAGAGGAAGAATGATCCATCGTAGGGGCTGCTAAAGCCATGATACATGACCAATACTTTACCATGTTTCTTTGGGAAGAGGCATGTAACACAACAATCTACATCCATAACTAATGTCCTCATAATATCTTGGAGGACAATACACTAGAGGAGGAATTCACTGTTTTGAAACCATAGGTGAGTTATTTCCACATCTTTGGTTGTCTAGTTTATATCCATGTAATGGTAGAGAAGAGTACCAAGTTGGAGCGCTCCAACAAGAAGGTTTATTTGTGGGTTACAGTGAGACTTCAAAGGCTTATAGGGTCTATATTCCAGAGAAGAGGAAGACAATAGTAGGTAGGGATGTAAATTTTGAGGAAGACTTTTCATATAGGAAGTCTCATGAGCCTACTCCAATGGTAGAGGATGAGGAGCAAGAAGCTCTGAAGGTTGATCTGGGGTCACTCGTGATTTCTAGGGAAGTAGAATACCCTTCAGGTGAATAGGGGAGACAAGGGCCCCTTTTGTTAGAAATACTGAGAGGGGGGGTTGAATCAATATTACCTTTTTAAACAATTAGTAATTATTTTTTTATTATAATTATCATCACTATTGATCAGCAATGAACTTTGTATTTAAACAATCAATTATATAAGTATACTTCAACAAGAATTACAAAGTTTATAAAGAATAATATTATGTTTTTGAAGGACACCAATCCTCTTTAGAGCATGGACTCTTGGAGACAAAAATCCCCTTCTTCAGGGCACCAACTCCCTTGTTTTAGGGCTCCAACCCTAGGAAGCACCAACTACCTTATCTTTAGAGCACCAAACCTAGGAAGCACCAACTCCCTTGTCTTTAGGGAACCAACCCTAGGAAGCACCAACTCTCTTATTTTTACATGTTACTTAGTAAAGGATATGAATCCTTCCTTTCTCCTCCCTTCCACCCTCACTGCATAAGTATATTCAACTTTCCTTCTTGGACTCTGCTTCTACTTTTGATCTTCTAATATGGACTGCAAAGACACCTTCTTATCACCATTATTTCTTATTTATATAGTCTTCCATCTGGTGTGATGTTTGAAGCATTGTGTCCCTTTATTTGAAGTTTGAACCATTGCACCTCTTCATTTAAATGATAGTATTAAACTTTAAATAATATCATTTTTCATTTTTATTCATTATTCATAATGCTTATGATTTAACTCTTCTTTAATCATAACTGTGTATCGGTTCATTCATCTACATATCTCGAATTGTTGTGAATTCGAGTCTTAATCAATAGACGCTTCCTTCAACTAAAATTTGTGTGACCGTGATCTCGAAACCACAAGATTATCCATTCCAAGCATTGTTTTATTAGCACTTTCTTCTTCCACCTCTATTCTTCTGTGTGGCACTGTATTCAAATGTCTAAGGGATTATTTAATTATATCTCCTTTGTCTTCTTTACCTTGTCATGTGACCGGTGCTGGAACTGGGTTCTCTGGTACTTCATCCTTCGGGACTTCTGGCCTTTGCAATCATTCAATGATCTGAAAAGATATTTTACATGACTATGGTTGAGTTATTAATCATGTGTTGATTAGCCAATTAGGAAGCTTAATGAAAGAGGAAGAAGATATGAGAATATATCACAACCATATAAACATGTACAAAATTGAAATGAAGCAATAAAAAACAACAAACCATAACACCAATGTGATAATGGAGTTCGACAATCTCACCTACGTCTTCGGGCCTTTGTCTCAGTGGGTGAGGCTTTCTTATTTATGTTCAAAGATCAATAAGTACTTTACAATAGTGCCAAAAGGTTAGAAAATTGATCTGGTCTTGTTCTCCCAGATCTCAAGAACCCAGTAGAATAAACGACACTCAAATCGGATGACCGGAATTCCCAGAAATGACCCGCAAAGGTGCACTCCTCAACAACTTCCCTGCATAAAAATGGCTTTGGCTTGGAAAATATTCCACATAAACATGCTATGAATACCCCCCCATGGCCTCAAGAAGGCCTCGTTATGTAGATCTAAAGTTGGTAACCATATCCCAACTTCCTCCCAAGATCTGGCCTCAAAAAGGGCCCAATATCCCCCAAAAATGGGCAAAACTCTCCAATAACAGGCATAAAATCATTAAAAAATCACTATTATACGTGAAAAAACCCACCTGTGTAACAAAAATCAAAATTATTCCCCTAGGGATGGGTACGCGCTCCATAATAGGGTCACATGCATAATAATGTGGCCAAGCTCCAGCCCAAAGGGCTACGTGTTGGCCCATAGTCCGCATACATTGGTCACATGGCATAAACACATAGGACCGTGCCCTATCCACGCACCCAACAGTCTGGTCACTGCCCCCGATCTCATGCACCCAAGGTGCTGGAGGTTAATCCTTGGTCTATTTTCCCCCACGCCTTTTATTACAACTATAGTGGAGTGCCCGCCATTTTAATTGTGGTCATATCTAACAAGAAACTTGTGGGCTGGGGCTTAGCCCCAACCCCCTTCATCCTTAATTTAACATATAAATAATTTATATACATTAATGAGGGTTTTTTTAAATAAGTTCCAACGTGTCTCAATGGTATTTTCATGTCCATAAGACTTGTCTCCTACCAACACGTCATGGGGTCGAATCCCTTGAGCTCCAATTTTTGTTATTCAACCTTCAAATGATAGGGTTCCACATGGCTTTGAATCTCCCCCCATGGACTCAATAAGGATTGGTTTATATAGATCTAAAGTTGGTAACCATCTCCCAACTTCCTCCCAAGATCTGGCCTCAAAAAGGGCCCAATATCCCCCCCAAATGGGAAAAAATCTTCAATAATAGGCACAAAATCATTAAAAAATCACTATTATAAGTGCAAAAACCCACTTGTGTAACAAAAATCAAAATTATCCCCCTAGGGCTGGGAACATGCTCCAGAATAGGGTCACATGCATAATAATATGGCCAAGAGCCAACCCAAAGGGCTGTGCACTGGCCCTTAGTCCACTTACATTGGTCACATGGCGTAAACACATAGGGCCGTGACCTATCTGCACACCCAACAGTCTCGTCATCGCCCCCAATCGCATGTACCCAAGGTGCCGGAGGTTAAGCCTTAGTCTATCTTCCCCGACACCTTTTATTACAACTATAGTGGAGCACCCACTATTTTAGTTTTGGTCATATCTAACAAGAAACCCGTGGGTTGGGGCTTAGCTCCAACCCCTTTCCACCTCCATTTAACATATAAATACTTTATATACATTAATGTGGGATTGTTTAAACAATTTCCAATGTGGCTCAATGGTATCCGCCTGTCCATAAGACTTGTCTCCTACCAACAGTTCATGGGGTCAAATCCCATGAGCTCCAATTTTTTTTATTCAACCATGAAATGATAGGGTGCCATCTGGCACCTCTTCATTTGCCTATAAAAAATGTTCCACTTGTCAGAAAGATATTCGACCAAATATTCTGCCTAGTCAGCCTGTTGTTGTGCTTCCACGTGTCTCAATGCTACGTCATCATGATGATGTCATCATGATGTCATGTTGACGTCAACATTTACTTTTTTTTCCTGTTGACCTATTGACCTTTTACATGTTTGGGAAAACGAACAGAACGCAATATCAGGAGCATATGACATCTGTTTGATCTCATTCAAGTTGTGTTGGGTTCATATTGATGAGGCATACACACACGTCCGGTTTGAAGCCATTCCAATAACATTTATTTTTAGGCCTTTCTAAGCCCTATCAAGCTCCTTGATCTAAATCTTGATCACACCTCCCCACTAAAGGACCTTTTGGTCCCCACATTGTTACTGACCAATCAACAAGCTCAGGATAAGCCATCCAACTTGTCCTCTGTCTCTGAACTCTGTCATGTGCACCTGTCTCATCAAGATCAACTGTAACACAATCATGACAACTGACAATATATTGTTAGCCATTTGAACCCTGTCACATTTTACTGAAGGCACTATCATCCATGTAGACAAAATTACTAATCATAGCATAAAAAATACGACTACAAATGAGTTGATATACTTGTAATATTTGCATGAAATGAGCTTATGTTGAAGCAAACTATGATTGATTTTCCACTCTACAATCATCTCTTCTTCTTGCTTAAGATCGATTACTTGATTTGAAACAATTATTGGTTTGTTTCTTGCTTGAACCACCTTCTTTAATTGTTCCATATTTAAAAGAGTTTTATTTTCCTTTACAAGATGAGCATGAACCACATAATATTGACCTGCTTTGGTTAATTGATATTGATTCTTTGTCCTGTAGAATATTGCTTTACGATCAAATAAGTATGGACTACCTAAAACCATTCCCCATTCACTCAGTGGCACTAGATCAAATGTTACCTCATCCACATACTTAGATGAAATTGCAAATTTGATTGTGCAGTGCTTTGTTATGTGAATTTGATGATGGTTGCTTATCCATTTAAGTGTGTAGCGCTTATGATGCATATGTGTTTTTAAGCCCAATTGCTTAACCAATTCTTCAGAAATTAGGTTAGATTGAGATCCACTATCGATTAATGTATCAACCTTAGTGTGTCACATGATGAACCTAATGTGAAACAAGTTACTTCTACCATCAATTCCTTTGCCAATTTTTCTTGTCATACCAACCAATGAGACCTTTGATTCATCACCTGAATCTGATCCCAAGTCTGCCAGTTGTGTTGTCACTGCAACTGTTTGCCTCCCTTTCTTTTCCTTGAACCACTTTGGTCTCTTCTAGGGATGCAACTTCCAACAACGGTCCTCATCATGCCCCTCTTTCTTGCATTGCTTGCAAGAGGGCCTCTCTTCCTTTCTCGTCACTACATTTGTCTTTTCTCCATTCCACTTCCTCTTGTCCTCTTTCCTTGAAGACGATTCCCCTAATACACCAACACATGTTTTCCCTGCTTCAATGTATGTCTCTTGAACAAAAACCTCATCAATATTAGTTGGTCCAAACATGAATACCATGTTTCTAATATGTCCAGGTAAACCTCCTATATACTTCATAATATTTTCTTGGGTATGTAAAGGGATATCTAACATCAATGCCATTTTTCAAAAGCCATCTGTGTATTCTTGCACTGTTTGTCCTTTTCTTAGTTTTAAATATTTCCATTCAATTAATGATTTCTATTTATAACCCAAAGGATAGAATTCATTTCTAAGTGCAAAAATGAAACTTTTCCATGACGGAATTACATTACCCACTTGTTGCATGCCATTTTGCAACTTGCTTTGCCACTAGATGAGTGTTGTGCCTACAATTCTCAATGATGCCAACTTGATATGAGTTGCCTCATCCTTGATCTATTGCACACTACAATAAAACTCCATCTGCCTGACACAATTGTCAAGTCTCTCTGCATTAACTTCACCATCATACATGGGTAATTTGAATTTAACATCAAGTTTTAATAATGGCATTTCATTCTTATGTTTATGGACATGTTTCTTTGCATTGGACTTAGAACTTGAACTTGAAGAAGAAGGAGGTGATGATGGAGGTGAAGGAGGAATTTGAGGAGGATCCTCTCCTTCTTCACTTTTTCCCTTTGAAGATTCACCAAGAAATAGTCTCTTTCGTTCCAAGTAATCCTCGTACAAAAATTTCATCATCTCCGACATGGCAAAGAAAGTTTTTCGAAACTCTTTCTCATCAAGAGAAAGTCCCTCTTCCGAAGCCATGTTCTCTCTTTGAGAAGTTCTCTTTCTTGATCCAGTCAATGGATTCTCTTCAACAAACTCGCCTTCACCACGAAGTAGCTTTTCCCTAGTTAACATGCAAAACTCAAATCCAAAACGTCAACTAGCTTTGATACCACTTGATCCAAAAATATATTTTACACGACTATGGTTGAGTTATTAAGCATGTGTTGATTAACCAATTAGGAAGCTTAATGAAAGAGGAAGAAGATATGAGAATATATCATAGCCATATAAACATGTATAGAACCGAAATGAAGCAATAAACAACATCAAACCATGACACCAATGTGATAACGGAGTTTGGAAATCTCGCCTACGTCTCCGGGACTTTGTCTCAGTGGGTGAGGCTTTCTTATTTCTATTCAAATCTCAATAAGTACATCACAACAGTGCCAAAAGGTTACAAAACAGATCTAGTCTTGTTCTCTTAGATCTCAATAACCCAGCAAAAGAAACGACACTCAAATCGGATGACCAAAGCTCCCAGAAATGACCCGTGAAGGTGCTCTCATCAACAGCTTCCCTGCATAAAAGTGGCTTTGTCTTGGAAAATCTTCAACATAAACCTGCTCTGAATCTTCCCCCATGGCCTCAAGAAGGCCTGGTTTATATAGATATAAATTTGGTAACCATCTCCCAACTTCCTCACAAGACATGGCCTCAAAAAGGACCCAATATCCCCCAAAAATGGGCAAAAATCTCCAATAACACACATAAAATCATTAAAAAGTCACTATTATAAGTGCAAAAACCCACCTGTGTAACAAAAATCAAAATTATCCCCCTAGGGCTAGGCGTGCGCTCCAAAATAGGGTCACATGCATAATAATGTGGACAAGCTCTAGCCCAAAGGGTTGCACGCTAACCCTTAGTCTGCATACATTGGTCACATGGCATAAACACATAGGACCACGCCCTATCTGCATGCCCAACAGTCTGGTCACCACCCCCGATCGCATGCACCCAAGGTGTTGGAGGTTAATCCTTGGCCTATTTTCCCACACGCCTTTTATTACAACTGTAGTGGAGCACTCACCATTTTAATTGTGGTCATATCTAACAAGAAACCCACGGGCTGGGGCTTAGCCCCAACCCCCTTCCGCCTCCATTTAACATATAAATACTTTATATACATTAATGTGGGTTTGTTTAAACAAGTTCCAACATGGCTCAATGGTATTTGCCTGTCCATAAAACTTGTCTCCTACCAACAGGTCATGGGGTCGAATCCCATGAGCTCCAAATTTTTTTATTCAACAATCAAATGATAGGTTGCCACATGGCAGCCCACGTCTGGGCCACGTGGCACCTCTTCATTTGCCCATAAAAAATGTGCCACTTGTCAGAAGGATATTGGACCAAATATTCTACCCAATCATCCTGTTGCTATACTGCCACATCTCTCAATNACCATGACATTATGTTGACATCAACATTGACTTTTTTTTCCTGTTGACTTTTTACATGTTTGGGAAAATGAACAAAACGTGATATCAGGAGCATACGATGTCTGTTTGATCTCATTCACATTGCATTGGGTTTGTATCGACGAGGTCTATGCACAAGTCCTTTTTGAAACCATTTTGAAAAAAAAATATTTTTAGGCCTTTCTGAGCCCCATCAAGCTCCTGGATCCGAATCTAGATGATTCAATCCTCCCGGAGTACATTTCGCCGAAGTGCGTATACTGTATTCACTAGTATATTAGATGATCAATATTTAATATTTCGTTAGATGGACAATTTATTATCCATAGGCTTCAAACAAATTGATGGTCAAGAAATAATCAGGAGTTAAGATAAATGGTTCTCATTCACTTCGGGATTTCGACTATTCATGGCTCTAGAACTATGGAGTAGAGCAATCCCTCCTGAGGTTTACCTACCGAATAATTCATAGAATGGTGGTGACCACTTGTTGTCAGTTAACACCTCTGCTTATGTTATCCTTCTACTATGTTTGATCAATGATTGAGAACGCTCCCGAAGTAGATCAATGGTTAGCGTTACTTAGTGCTTCATGCTTACTATATCCTTCCACTATACTTGACCGAATGGTTAAGAAATATTTCGTAGAATCTTAGATCAAATACCAAACATTAATTCATGACTTTGTCCTTCGACGCTTCGGGTATATTTGATGGTAGGAGAAGCTGGACATCCCCAAAGGATGTAGTCCTAGAGTGACGTGGCTTGCTGACGTCACTGTTGATGTGGCACTGGCTGAGTGGCTGCCATGTGTCCCCTTTATTTGTGAATTTCACATAACTTATGTGCCATACGTATTTTGATACATGTAATCATCTGATTAGGCCATGTTTCATCTATTGCTAATATGGTCCTGCTAACATGGGCCTACTGATGTGTCACATGTCTTCCTCCTGAATCTAACGGTCGTAGGTTCATCTGAAGTTTCTTATTGATATGAATGTTTTTGTTGCTTAAGGAATATGACACTTTTTAGACTTTGATCTAATACTCCCGAATTTCCAAAGTGTCGAATAGATCCATCATCGTAGATCTTTTCTTGTCTTGATTGAAGGCTTATGTTAACTTTGGGGCTCTGGAGTTCAAGATTTCTTGGTTTATATAAGCTTCTTATCACCAGAGTAGGTCAATGTCGGAGTTTACCACCTTCTTCCTTTTAGTGTGATCATACAGTTTCAATATTCATTCCAGATCAATGGTTGATGAGATTTCTCTACTCTTCCTTTGATCTGAGGGTCAGCGGGAGTTCGCGACTTCGGGGCTTTGGCGTTCGGGTAAACTTACTTGTTTCAGACTCCTTTTTGACGAAGTGGTCAGTGTCAGAGTTGACCACCTTCTTTCCTTTAGTGTGATCTAATGGTCCAACATTTCCATTCCAGATCAACGGTCAATGCTTAACTCTATATCAAATCTTGATCTAATGGCTAGGAAACCATCCGAAGCTCCTTCCTAATCAATGATAGGTGATATTTCATGAATTCGGGATTTCATGGATAGGTGATATTTAATCCTTCCTAACCTCTAACTTCACCTCTATCTAACGATCTTGGATTGTCCCAAACTAAGAATGAATGGCTCCGATAAATCTATCCTTTACAAAAGTATTTCTTCACTTGCATAACTCTGTCTCCCGTGCTATTTCAAATGGGATATCTCTTCTGAGCTTTGTTTAATGTTCTTCCTTCTAAGATTTGTGTCAATGTACTCCTTTATGCACTATCTTTATCCAATCATACGACTATCTCTTCTGATCTTTAGGTTTATACATGATTCCTTTGCACCTCGCACTATGTATTTTGTGAAACCTACTATGTTATCTCTCCTAAGATTTAGAATATCAAAGACATATAATTCCAATACCATATTGATATTCTTGACATAAATTCCAACAACATAATACCATGTCCAACACCTTCCACTTATGTTAGGACACCTCGATGGTTTAGTCAAATATTGAGGGATTCTCAAGAGAATGTTGAGACTCCTAGGAGCACATTCAGAGAGACCAGACCTCCGAAGAAGTTTCCAGACTATATAGGATTGATGAGAAATATTCTAGATTCAAAGCCTTCCAATTTTCATGAGGAAACAGACTAGCAGGTATGATGGGATGCCATAGGTGGAGGATTGCACATCCATCATGAATAATGATGTTTAGGAAATAATGTTGAGACCAGAGTGGAAGTCAATTGTGACTTCCAGGTGGCTCTACAATATCAAGCATGCTATAGATGGAATCTTTGAGAAGTTCAAAGAGAGGTTTGTGGAAAGAGGGTTCTCCCAGAGAGAGGGAGTGGAATACGAGGAGACATTTTCTCCAGTAACCATGTACACTTCCATTAGAGTAGTTATGTCAATGGTTTCATTTATGGGATGTATGATACATCAGATGGATGTGAAGACAAATTTACTTAATGGGAACATTGAAGAATAAGTGTACATAGAGAAGCCTTAAGGATTTTAGGTAAGTGAGAAGCAGTCCCATGTGTAAAGGATTAAGAAATCATTGTATGCACTCATTAAGGAACCAAGAGCATGGTATTCTAGGATCGATGGATATATGTAGAGTATGGGATTCACCAAAAGTGAAGTTGCATCCTAACTTATATTATATATATGTTCAAAATGATCTACTCATTTTGGTGTTGTATGTAGATGACTTGTTTCTGACATGTGTTGATAAGTGTTGGAAATGTTTAACAGGTTGTCATTGATGGAAAGTACAGCAATGAAGATGGCATGAATATAGGAAGAATGTAACAGATGAGCACCAGAAGTATTTTGGGAAGAAGCTGCAGAGCAACCTCGATAAGATCAGAAGAGATAGTGCAGAGGATGTTTAGTATGTTTTACAGGCAGCGTAAATGGAAAGTACAGCAGTAATGATGGCTTGAGTACAACACCGATGATCAACAGTCAAACAGAAGATAAGTCCAGAAATATCGAATGATCGAAGGCAACGCTGGAAAGTACAACAATGATGATGGCTTGAGTACAACAGCGATGATCAACAGGCAAGGAGAAGATAAGTCCAAGAAGATCGAATGATTGAAGGCCCGAGAAGCATTTATGATCGTTGGATCCCATCCAAAATTCCCGATAGCATGAGGGTCATCAGATTTGAAGAAAGACAAGAAGAAGGCATTGAAGAGGAGAATAGATATCATGCGTTAGATCTGAGCATAGGGTCCAACCACTATTGGATCGAGGAAAACTTGCACGTTCTTTAAAGTGCAAGGAGAAGTGAGCGTAATCTCGATATGAAAAATCCTAGCGTAATTTGAGCCGTCAAATGAAGATAACATCTAAACCATTGATCGGAGTTTCGAGGATCGCGTGTTTGAAATGTCAAAGAAACAATGCAACAGGAATCCCGATTTCTCGATATGACAAATCCCGGTGTAATCTGAGCCATCAAATGAAGATCACATCTGAACCGTTGATCGGAGTTTCGAGGATCGTGTGTTGGAAATGTCAAAGAAACAATGCAACAAGAATCCCGATTTCTCGATATGAAAAATCCCGGCGTAATATGAGCCGTCAAATAAAGATCACATCTGAACCGTTGATCAGAGTTTCAAGGATCGCGTGTTGGAAATGTCAAAGAAACAATGCAACAGGAATCTCGATTTCTCGATATGAAAAATCTCGGCGTAATCTGAGCTGTCAAATCAAGATCACATCTGAACCGTCGACCCGACTCACATCAACAGACCACATCAACTAGGAACACGTGGCACAACCAGGTAATGACAAGTGTCAGACTGATTCAACATTTTAGGCACATGTGAGTCACGAATCAGAGTGACACGTGGCAGTATTCAACACGTGTCAATCCATGTGTGACATCAGCAAATGGACACCTTGTCAGAGTTTCGAGGATCGAGAGTTGGAGATGTCAAAGTTTTTTAACATCAGGAATTTCGATATCACGATATGTGAAATCGCGATGTAATCTGAGCCATCAGATTAAGGTTAAATCTGGACCGCTGATTCCAGTCTTTGTCGGAGTTTCGGGGATCGAGATTTGGACATGTCAAAGATTATTGACATCAGGAATCCTGATATCACGATATGTGAAGTCGCGATGTAATCTGAGCTGTCAGATTAAGGTTAAATCTAGACCGTTGATTCCAGTCTTTGTCGGAGTTTCGAGGGTCGAGAGTTAGACATGTCAAAGAAAATTGACATCAAGAATCCCGATATCGCGATAGGTGAAATTGCGATATAATCTGAACCATCAGATCAAGTGTTGATCGGAGGGCTACTGATGCACGACATAGTGAAACTACCAGAAACCATTGATGGCATTTGCTAGAGAATTCAAAGAAACCCCTGTGTGATCGCCAGAGGAGATGAAGAGTCTCCAAGCTTCGTCCAAGTGAAGGAAGACTATTTTTAGAAGGGATTGACAGATGGATGAGTGTGGAAGCCTATAACTAAAATAGAGAAGGTGAGCTCGACTGTCAGAGAGAAGACGAAGAGTCCCAACTGCCAAAGAGGTTGAGGAATCTCAACATAACATCCAGTGATGTTGAACGCATGGGAAAATAGCCAGAGAAGCTGAAGAGTCACGATGATGATCATGCAGAGAACTCAAGAGGTGAAGGAGATTGGCGCGGTATGAGCATGCATAGGAATGACAAATATTGAATGCACAATATACACAGAAGCTATATATACATGATACAGAGAAGAGATGAGGTTGTTGTTGTTGTCGGAGTTTGTTGTGGTTGTAGCTGGTGAAGGTGATTCATGTGTGAAGAAGAAGGAGAGTGCAACAACTGAATTGAACAGAAGAGGATCTGTGCAGTGAATGGGTATGGCGCATAGAGCATAAAAGGCAGAAGAACAGACAACGTAAGTGATGTGTGCAGGAAGGCAATGAGGAAAACAGAGTAACGAAATGCAACAGAACAG
>SNQJ01S0190927.1:0-18045 GCA_010110895.2 Picea sitchensis | reverse complement strand
TTAATTTCTTTTTCATGCAAGTGTGATTAGACATGCTCCTAACTCTGAGGTGACATATGGGTAAGGACATGTAGGGTAGTTTAAATTTCAATTTCAATTTCTGCAAGTTAGTGTAAATTTCAATTTCCGCAAGATTAGTTTAAATTTTTGCAAGTGTGATCTACATGTGTTGGTTCTAGGGGTCTTAACAACTACTTGAATTTAGACTACTCATGTTCTCCCTGACCAACTATCAGGAACATTTTAATTTCTGCAACTGTGAAGAGTAATTTTTTTTTTATGTTTTAGCAAGAGTGTTTTTTAAAGTTTTTCATTTTGATTTGGGTGTTGTATGAATCCTTCTTTTTAACATGATTTAACAATGAGTGTTAGCTTGGAACTACTCACTTAGATCCTGGTAGACGTCGGGATCTCCTCTTCCTTGGAAGGGGAAATCTTGACAAGGATCAAAGATTCAAATACTCCTCCAGAAACAATTGAAGATTCAACATATGAAGAATCTTGCATATCCGATGACGAACAATCATTCGAGGAAGATGAAGAGAAGTTACAACATGATCTGAGTGAGGAACAACACACCTATGAAATCCTGATCGAACGATGGTTTCAAGCGAGTACTAGGTTAGATACATTTAGTTTTTCTTCTTATTTTCTTAATTCACAATTTCAACAACTAATTTCGGCACGCTCATACATATTCTCGACTGTCAATTGTGAAATTTAAAGATAACATATTTTTATTACTGTTGCGTGCATGGCTACATTGGCTCTTTGATTATACATAACTAATGTCTTATTTCTCATTAGTGTAGTGTAGGTAGGGTTTTATTTTCGAGTTTTTTTATCTTTGCTAGAATAAGTATGCTCTCCTCCGCGCTTCGTGTGATCGCAAGGATCAGAAAATAGGGATGATTTAGATTAATTTCAGGAATAAAGAAATTAATGGTTTGCAATATGTGTAATCTATTTTATGGTTAATTTGCAAATCATTTTTGCTCCATTTGCTAAAAAAACATTTTTGTAAGTTGAAGTTTTGAGTGTTTCTATGACAAAACAGTGGATGCAACTGTCCTTACATGCTGAAACAATGACTCTAAGCCGAAACACATGGCTGAAACTGTGTGTCCCGCTTATTGAATTGCATTTTATTGCCTTCATAAACCTACAAATCACACCTTGAACTCAGACCTGCAAATAAAACACAACCAAACATTAGAACTGGTCTACGAATCCATGTGAATGATCTTTTTCACTCTTACAAACTGAAACTATAAATCCCATGCTGAAACAGTGACATTTTTGCTATAACAGTGGTTGAACCATCCCATGATTGAACTGTGTCTTCTTGGTTTGGTTTGTTTCTAGTTTTGATTCACATCAACGTCGCCTTGGCCTCCGTCTTTATCCTATAACCTGGAAATTAACTATGCAACAGTAAAACAATATGATCATGATAATTTATGTCTTCACATTGTAGATCTGTGCATTTAAGGTGCATTGTGCTCAGGCCAAGAGGAGAAGTAAATAATAATTAATCTGAAAATGTGAATGAGATTGACTGAATTGTGGCCACGCTTAAACCTGTAGCGATACCATATCTAGCCTTCACCTTTTGAACTCTGCAATTAGAACCTGGAATAAGACATGCATAATTTTCTCCCAACAGCCAAAGCATAAGAAATGCGTGGCACTTAAAGAGATACTACACATACAGAGATAGAGTGTCCACTACTTAATGAATTTTCTATAAATTGATGAACTTCTTCTTCCGTTGATGGGCCAAGGATTCACGCAAATACCTGTTTTGTAATTGTTAGGTTTCGATCTGAAATCTAAGTATTTGCCCCGCATGGTATTCCAAACCATAGACAGTTCTGGAGTAAATATTTCATGTGAGGAATATCAGGCAATGGATTTATCGCATATCTCTTTTGGCCATTTCATCGTTAAATAATTAAAAATCGACGCCATTAATGAATAAATG
The DNA here is from genome assembly GCA_010110895.2 of Picea sitchensis. Classification (NCBI taxonomy): domain Eukaryota; kingdom Viridiplantae; phylum Streptophyta; class Pinopsida; order Pinales; family Pinaceae; genus Picea; species Picea sitchensis. The sequence continues at coordinate 16,061 of SNQJ01S0190927.1, read as the reverse complement.
AGGCCACTTTGGATTTCTTTGCGCAATCGATAATTCTTACGATCAATCATTTATTATTGACTCCTGAGCAAAATGAAGAAGATGCATCCGAAATTCCATGCCCATGATTTCATTGATTTTTTTTTTTTACGAGATACACTTGGATCTGATAAAGATGGCGATGATCTTGACTAAAACTATTCTATATGGCTGTTGAGATTCTATGCATGATTGTTTAGATTGTCGCGAATCCTCTCCTTCAACCTTATATTTTTGCAGTGATCTAGCAGTTGAACATGCGATTGAAGGTAGGAATGTAGGCTCAAGCTTAGTATCAATCAATCGTGATAGTCAATCTCCATGCTGCGATTACTTCGCTTGAACAATGAATAATTATCTACCAAGCATGAAATTTTCTGCCTCTTTTCCAATAAACCGTTGTTGATGGCATCGGTGTGCCAATGGTCAGTGCCCAGGCGTGGATATGGGTTCAAAATCAAGATATACTCATGATAAGGTGGCCATGACATTCAATTCAGCGATATATGTGTACAAAGATATGATGATTGCAAAGATCTGTGCATTCAACAACTTGCCTGTCTGCGATGGAATCGGACGAGGAGGAATGGCCACCAGTAAATCGAAAATTGAAACTTATTCTCTACATGGTGTGCATAATATCCATGATCTACGGTTCCGTGATGCACAACTAACATCCTCCTATCTAAATCCAGTTGGTGACCATGTTAAATCCAACTGTCTTGAAAGGAAGCGATGTTCCTGTTTATACTACATTGCAGAAACCCGAAGCTGTGAACTTTGCTCCTGCAGATTGGTTACCATATGGTGGATTTGCTGTAGAATTGTACCGTTTATCTGGGCACTTCTAGGGATTCTTTCAAGTCCGAGGATGCAAAGATAACATTTTATTCAAGACTTTAAATTGGGGAGCAATGTTGCTCACAGTTCTGACCATGAAGCTACCAGAAACAGGTTTGCAACAGAAGATGTTCGTGTATCCATCCCTCTTAATGGCCACAGACCACCATTAATTGAAAATAACCATGATTCTGAAAAAAGTGTCACATATGCTTCAGTTCATGTGCAATCTGATGTTTTGATGTGGCTCAAGTTAAAGATTCTTCCATGAACCAATCCATTGGATGCTACTTCTTAGACTGCAATATTGGAAGTTACAGAGAATTCACATGGTGGGTTGATAAGCAAGTCATATGAATATCACTCTGTTGCTGGTTCATTGCCTGTCGAGGTTTCTAGTGAAGGTGTAGGAAACAACACTCAGGCAACTGTAAAAGCCTTGGGGCCATATGACTTCGAGGAGGAGAACAGATCTAGTGAGCGACCAAAATTAAATTTGAAGCCTTGCTCACTGTCTGTTGAGCAACTTGAAGCAAGTAATGAAAAGGACATGAAATCTTTGTTTGGTGGGGCACGACCATGGGAACTGGTCTTAAAGGAACATGGTGTTGATGATGTGGTAATTAGTAGTGTGGATCTAGCTACTGTGGTGAATAGTGCAAAGGGAATACAACGAATTCCAAGGACACATACCCCTTTGATGATAAGGAGGTTGAACTGAATGTCGACTCTTCTGGCAGTGGAAACAATATTAGACAAGATGACAGGGTTGAAAACATTGTCTTTGATAGGAAGGTAAGTAATAGACCTTCAGAGAGACCTGACTCGAGTCGTTCTGAGCAGAGTGACTCTGAAAAGAAGGATTACTAGGTAGATATGGAGAAGCAAGAACTCCAAAGAAATTTTAGGAGAACTGAGAATTGGCGCAATCCGCATGGTAAAGATAACTATAAACAGGAACATAGGTAGGACCTATATAAACAGGATAGCTGGCGCAAGTCAACTGATTCTGCAAACTTTAATGGTGGACCACAGAGAAGTCTGTCTTCATCTCTATTAGAAAATTCCTCTCATGTACCTGGTAAGTATGGGCATGGGCGATCTTCTTTAGCTGTGGATCTTGCTCAATAATTCTCGAGATCAACATCTCACATAGTCAATGGACAAAAATTCTCAAGCCAGGGATCCCCTATTCCAAAGGCTGTGCCATTTTCACGTCTTACAGACTCATCTGTCGCAAGAGAGTTTCACTCCAGCTCTGTTCAAAGACGAATAAATGGGTATTGACATGCTTTTGTCTATTGTTGAATAACATGAAATACTTTGGCTCTGCCTTGGATCACATAGAACCTGCATGGTAAAGACACATTGAACATGAATAAAAGCAGGCATTTTATAGGGTTGACTTGTTATGTCTTCTATTTCAATGGGAAAAGTCTTATTATATTTGGGCTTTGCATATATAGTCTTTAGTTTGTTCTGACTCCTTATTTGTGCTGAAGAACAACATGGTTCTTATGCAAATGACATAGGTTTATTACTTCCATCTTGTGTACAGGTGCTGAACTCAGAATCCAACAGTAGCTATTATCGTCTCCTAGGTTATCTTCCGATTTTATCATTCGTGTTTCTTTTTGGTCACGAGAGGAAGCCAAGTCTTGATGCTTTCCATCACGAGAAGAATGAAATTGCAAGACAAAGTGTGACAGCAGGATTGAATTTCACAAAAGAGATGATAAGTGCGAATTCTATTACAAGGCAGTTGGGAGATCAGATGACAATGCATTTATTGATAGTATGTTCATATTTTTTTATTTTAAAATGTTAAAGGCTTTGACTTTGGCAATAAAATTCAGATCTTACAATTCAAGGGAAACACATATACCTAGGTTGGAGGAAAGATTAGTGGCCATTTGAATGAACTTAGGTGCCACTAGAACCCTTGGAAGGTAAGATCGTGAACAGCCTTCAGTCATTCCCTTTCTCTCATTCAATCCATTCAGAACAATGTGGTTTTGGGTTTGGTCCCATCCAAAGAGTGGTTGCAAATAATTTTTACCATTGAATTTGATATTTGACCTTGCATATTGAATGGTGGAAATAATGATAGATTGTGCTACAGTCGATTCCCAGATGCACCAGTGGTAGTGGCGGAGGTAAAACATTGCTTGTCTCATTGCTTGTTTAAATAAGAGTTGAATCTAGTTGCCAGTGGTAGTGGCGGAGGTAAAACATTGCTTGTCCCACTGCTTGTTTAAATAAGAGTTGAATCTAGTTGCATGATTTGATTTCATTTAGTGGCATGGACCCCAGTTGGGAAGGATTAATGATTCCTTTTCTACTCGGAAGACACATCATGGTAGATCACCCAAGGATATGCATGACATGGCTATTCATCAGTCCTGTTGATTACTGATATTTAAACTTTATGGTTTTGGTGCACAGTTTATTATTCTCGTGTGATTGAAGGATTTTGTTGTAGTGTTCCTTTGTGTAGGAAATGGTTCTAAAACTACTGAGTACAACCAGTTGCCAAGCGACCATTGTCAAGAAGGAGAATATAGTAGGTTTCTTCCTATGGTCACTCTAAGAAAAATTATAAATGATTCAATCTAGCCTAACTATACTATGTTGCACTTTTCTTTATAATCATTGGTATACATATTGGCATGATACACAAATATACAGTGTGCTGGCTTTATACCTGTTCTGAGGTTTCTCTCCTTTTATGCACATTGATAGCATACATCTTCTAGTAAAATATGGGCAAATTATTAATATCATGTCAACAAGAGAAAAGTAACTAAATGAATGTTGTTAACACAAGAACCAATATTCTTTATATTCATGGTTGTCACAAAGAACCAACCATAAGAAATGACATTTATTCTTACTTATGTAAAACCCATCCTAGAAACATTTATTATCATCACTAAAATCCAACATCTCGTGATGCCAAAATTTCTTGAGAGAATTCATGCACATGCATGAGGACATGCAAATTATTGGGTTAAAAGGTTACAGTTAGAAATTTTTTGTATTTTCATCCACCTTTCCATCATCATTCTTCACATTTCATCACTCCCATTAACCTTCACAATATCATTTCCATAAATATACTCTGGTTTCACCTTATTGTTCTCCACTCCTATCTTACCTTAGTATTTAAAAGGAATTTGTGATTAAATGTTAGAAAATCAACATGTTTTCATATATATTCCCAAATATGTGTGAGCTTTGTAATGCAGGGAATATGTGAAGGATTAATTCAAAGGACTTCAATGACTTCCTCCATCATTCCTAATATTAGGTATAATTCAAGCTCCATTCCAAGAGAGAAGATCATGGAGGATTTGGTTGGAATATCTTATCTAAGATATATGAGAGATATGTGTGAGGATTCTGAAGGATTATATTTGGTAATAATGGAAAATAGGTTGAAAGAATAGTGGATCTATAATAATGAGATGGTTATCTTATCTCATGTATAAAAGAGATGACTTCTCTTCATGAGGATTCAACTAGATTATTCAAGTAGAAGAGGAGTTAGATTGCAATTAGAATCGAGTAGTCATTAGGATTCAAAAAAAGGATTCTTTAGCTTGATCCATTGCCTTTGGTTTTTCATGCTTTCAATATTCTTTTATGAAGATTGATTTGATTTCATTGAATGCAGATTTCTTCATTGATGAGCTTTCTCATGTGTTGTTGTGCCTTTTAACTCTTCACTTGTTGTATCCGCTTTTCCTTCATGTAGTTCTCCATTTCTAGATTAATGATTCAATTCCAGTTCCAACTACACTAAGTGACCATTGTTATATTAATGATTCAATTCAGTTGTATCTGATTGCTTTAGACCATCATGACTTTATGCAACTAGATTAATGGATCAACTGTACTGTGTTAGATTAATGATTCCAATTCTTGCATACTTTTAAAACATTAGGATTTCAGATTAATAGGTCCTACTAATCTTCATATACCTTTTATGGTACTACGTACTTACAACCCCTGCTGATAAATTAGATAAGCTAAGCAAGTACTAAAATGAAATTAATTCAACAATAGTTCATCCTAATGTAATGATTGTTGTCTTTGCAAGTCGCGGTTGTTCCCCTTGAATAGAACAATTGCCGCTCCCCCTGCATTAATTGCTGGCCCTTTACAGTTGCATCTCCTGAGGTCGGCATTGAAAATGGTAAGAACTCCATGAAGCACATTAAGTAAACAACTCTTTGGTTGATGCATAGAGGTTGTTTTTAGGACATCTTTAGATCCCAACAAAACACATAATGTATTGTATGTTGAAGGGTTAAAAAAATATATTATAAGTGTCAGTCAAATTTGTGATCAAGGTTACAACCTCATATTTAATTCTAAAATATGTGAGATAAAGAAAGTAGGTTTAGGAAGATTGGTGGAAAAAGAAAACATAACCCATAGAAATGTATATGTTGTCGATGAAGTCAAAGGAGAAAAATCTTGTATCGAATAAGTAAATGAAAGATGGTTATGGAATAGAAGGATGGGTCATATAAACTTTGACAATCTAGTAAAACTCAACAAGACACAAGTAGTAAGAGATATGCCAAGGATCTCAAAAATAGTCCAACCACAACCACAAAATCATTGCAAAGAGAAGGAAAAATGAAATACATATAAGGAATACACCAAGTATAAGGAAGGAGTAGGAGAATGAACATCAAACAGATAGGGAATACAAAGAATGAAAATATAATCATTTTTGGAAGTAGTATTTAATGTTTATATTCAACTCAATTATCTTCACTATGCCAAAAAAAAACAATCAATGATTATACCATTATTTTTAATCTTGGAAATATAAATCACAAAAAGATTAAAATTGATCACAAATTTAATACATTTTTACATGTATTGATTAGATTGGTCTTAAACATCATCATAAATATGATCTAACTCATCAAGATCAGAATCCATATCCAACCCTCCCACTTTCACTAAAAGGATTATAGACATATATGGGATGCCTACCGCATCATTGTCGTCACTATGAAGAACCTAATTATCTTTTTCAATGAGATGATTATTTGAGGGATCATCATCCAAATGTTCTACTTCATGGACTCCCTTGTTCAATGCCTCTTCAATCTCCCAATATTCTTCTACATCATTTTCTTCATTCTCCCCGTATTCTTCCTACTCCACTCCACCTTCTTCTACCACATTTCTTAATGCTCCCCATCATCTTCCTGCTCTGGAAATTCTTTAGGTACATACTTTATAGGACTTTCTCTTAGATCGTGTCTAACAACAAATGATCAACCAGGTTTACTCAGAACCAGTTAATAAAATGCCTTATCACATTCACTTGGAAGGATACATATATCTATACTCAACTCATGCATGGTGGTATTAATGATAGTAAAACCATTATCGTGACCCATAACAATTTTTTCAACACCATGTAGCAACAATATATACCACCTTATATTAAAGAGAACAACTTTGGAGGATTTGAAGTTTAAATCAAATATATCTTCTAAATAGCCATGATATCTACGATCATATGTGCTTGGTTGTCTGTCACCCCTGTGGGATATATTAGTCACCTAGAAAGTTGTATTTATTCCATAATCTAAGATTTGTTTCTTATCATCCAAATATTTGATGTTATATTTATAGCCATAGCACCACATATCTTTGTAATGCTTCACCTGCAACACACATGTTACAAATGCAATCAACATACGAAAAATAAATGAAAAAAGAAAAGAAAAGAAAATGATAACATGTTGATGGGCCCATATATTATCATCTCTTTCCCATCTTGTTGTCATGATTTTTTTATGTATTTGCATCATAAACCTAAAACTTTCCCAGACACTATTTTTTTTAATGACCAAACTATATGATATTGACTTATGCTTATTTGAATGATTATGCTTGGCTTAATTTCAAGAGAATATAATGTATGTCTGATATCTTAATCATTTTGAGTTGATTTTGTGATTTTCATTATATGGAATAATTTGGATTGGCAAATAGGAAGTTTATTGTAGTAATGGTTGTGGATTTTTTAATTAATCCCGTGAAAATACAGTAAGAGGTTGTTTGACTCTTGCACACTTAACCATCTTCAATACCAAGAAAATCTCAATCAAGGGACGAGGGATTCAAGGGATATTGTCCTCCTCATTTATTAAGGTGACCACAAAAGTATTATCATCGGAAGATAGTAGTCAATCTCAAAACAACTCGATCCCTCCAAATCTCATTTTTTCTTTGAAATTTGAACTAGTTGGAAGTGGGAGATTAACCCTCTTAACTTGGCTATGCTAGGAAAAGAGACAATTAGGTAGACAACATCCACTCAATCAAAGATCTACATGATTAGGTTAGTTAGAGTCTCTAGTACCATTTTATTATTTATATAAATTGAGATGGTAGAGTTATGTTTCCAAAATTTTCCTTCTGATTTATATTTGGTTGTAAAAGACTAGTTCAAGTTGCATTCAAGGGGTAGAGTTTTATCCTCTTTTGATATGTGACATTTGTTGAACAGAGGAATAAATATTTGACTATGGTTTTGTTTCCCTAGGTGTTCTTTAGGATTATAAGAGATCCCTTGGGTAGGTACCACTCAAAGGGAGGTCATGACAATCCTCATTTCATTATTTCCATTTGTATTCATATTATGAGTTTATTATATTCATGTAGAACACATTATTTGTTTTCTACCAATTTTGTATTGTCAACACTTTCATTTACAATAGTACTTTCACTTTGATGCATTTTTATGATTTATCTTATTCCTTTGGATCGAAATGATCGTTGCTTTGGAATGTGGACCTTGTTAATCTCTATAAGTAGGATTTTTTATGCTATGATTGATTCCTTATTATGATATTTGTTCAGTATTATTGATTCCAAGGAGCCTTCTTATTTTGGCATCCCTTATTTCACTAAGTACTGGCCTTGCTTTTATCTGACATCTAGCAAATTGCCAAAAGATATGGAAGATAAAACCATTTCCCTAGACTATGAGGAGCGAAGTAGATTGAGTTTCCCATAGTTGATCATTCATTTTACTACAACTTCATTAGGATCTTTGAATATATTATAATTATGTAGTTTTTTACATGCATTGCACATCACCTCGTAATATTGCATAATCCTTGGTGGACAAAAATGACTTGTGGAGTTTAATATATATTGTTGTAATTCTATCCCAATACATATGCCTTTTTATCATTTGTACCAAACACTAAATAAATTTCCTTTTGTGTAAGATTATATCCTTGTCTAATAACGCTTGACAAATAAATTAATACACCACATTCCATGACATGTTTCCTTAAAAGTATTCACATTGTTTATTCATACATTCATGAAATCAAGATTATTTGCAATGCAAAGATGTATTCCATATCATTGTTCATCACTTGAAATACATTATAATTAAATTTAAGTAACAATCATTACTATAATTCATTTAAGTACACGCACACACAGATTTAAGCTCCCATCATAACTTTTTTCTCAAGCAAGACCTCCCCTCAAATTTATTGGTATAATTGTCATCCAATATGTGAGGCACATCAATATCTACTTTAGGTACATACTCACTAATATACATCATGAATTGATAAACGATATGGAAATCAACCATTGACCCCTAGGGATGTGATGTCTATCTATAAAATTCCTTCAAACACCTCCCCACCAACCACATTGCTCTTGTGTGAATAGGTACACAAATTTCAACCTCCTCAACTAGGTGAATAGGTAGTGCTCTTGTGCATTGAAGAAGCTTGGAGATAAATGTATTTTCATTTCACATGTTAGACAATGATTTTTTCTCTTCTAGTACCCAATATCATCTTGATATATTTCCTTAGATGACAACACCTACATGTAACAATGAAACACATTTGAATAAAATGATATATGCATACATTATCCTTGATATATATGTGATCTAAAATTGGATTCAGAAGCCTGTCAGGGCTTGAAAAATGCTCAAAAATTAAAGTGCTCATAATCCGACAAAACCAACACCATTGCGTCCGTCTCGTCTTCCTGATTCCGGTGGTATAATTTTTTTGTCAAACAGAGTCTGTATGAAGAAGATATCGCATTCTGTCCGCCAAGCCAAACAGGCAAAATTTTGGATGCTGATTGTACCTGTCCGTACAGTCCGTATAGGACATGTGGCAGGTCTGTACGCTGACATGTGGCAGGTTCCATACAGGAAACGTGGTGGCACCAGGGAGTTCCACGTGTCAGGCTGATTTGGCATTTTTGGCGCGCAGTTGGACCAATCCTGAAGTGACACGTGTCACCACTGGAAGGGTGACACGTGGCACGAGATGACGTCAGCATCGTATGGCAGATGACATGGCATGGATGACTGGGACGTACGGCGTGCTGACATGGTAGGTGACTTGGGTGAATTAGCGATGGACACATGGCATCTTCTGGTTGGATGACGTGGCCCAATCACGGGTTGCCACGTGGCACCCCGGGTTTAGTCAATGAGGGCTATGTCAAAAGTTCTTGGGGCCCGGAGGATTCAAACCCCGGACCTTCTCCACACCGCGCCTTCGTGTAAAGCCTCCGACCATTGGACCACCGCATATGACTTTCTATGTAAGTGAGTGATAATTTATTTAAAGTTTGAACTTTGTGTATTGTGCGCGGGGTGGGGCCGGGGCTTAACCCCGACCCCTGGTTCTATGTTTCATATGGGACCACACCTTTCGAAACAGGCAAAAATGTTAACGGTTGGCGCGGAGTTGACAGGGAATAGGTTATAATGTATAGAGCCCGGTTACATTGTACAACACTCGACATATATGTGACCGCAGGGGTTAGCAATACGACCGTTACCACATGGAGCGGCGGTTATCACAGCAGTTGGCGGTTTGTTTGTAACGGTTTGAAATGGGGTTTAAACCAACAACAACGGCCATATGCCTTTCCACTAATGTGACCACGAGCTAGAGGGGTGGCCCGCGCGTAGCCCAAGGGCTAGTGCGTGGCCACATGAAGTCATGTGACCACCCAAAAGGTGCGCGCGCCCAGCGAAGGGGGATAAGCCTGATTAAACTATATTATATAGTTGCAAAGTGAGTTTTATAACCACTTTTGCTAATTTTAAATGTAATTAACCCTTTATTAATGATTTTTGGGGGTTATTAGACATTTTTTTAGCCTAACTTCTTGGAGGAAGTTGGAGATGGGTAACCAACTTCCCCACTATTTAACCAAGGCCATTTTGAGGCCAAAGGGACAGCTTTTGGAGAGAAATTCAGAGCAGAGATGCTGAGGCAAAGCCAAGTCAAAGCCAGTTTGAGGCAGGGAGACCGTTGAGGAGGAGATGTTGTTGGACGATTTCTGAGAGCTCCAGACATCCATTTTGCGTGTCGTCTTTTGTGAAAGATTCTAGAGATCTGGGAGAACATGACCAGATCAGTCTGGAAGCCATTTGGCATTGTAATGATGTACCATTGATCTTTCGAAAAGAAATAAAGAAGCCTCCCCCACAGAGAAAAGGCCCAGAGACGTAGGCAAAGTTGTGCCGAACTCCGTTATCAACCTGTGTATTATGGTTTGTTGTTTTTCATTGCATTTCAGATATGCATATATTTGTATGGTTGTATAATTCATTTTCCTTCCTCGTTCTTTCGTTAAGTTTCTCAATGGTTAATTAATGCATACAAATAAAAACTCAACCATAAGTCATTCGAAAAATCTTGACGGATCAATATGTGTGTGGGGGGCAGGGGGGAGGGGTAGAATTATATGATGGTAATTCGGTACATTAATTATCAATCCAGGTTTGCAAACTTAAAAAGTGCCAGGCACAATATATGCAGAACTAATCTTGAAGTGTCTAACACACCATTTTCTAATGAACTATGAATCAAAACTAAAAGAATTGGTTTCTCATATAGCAATGAATATTCTAAGGTAGAATTGTAGGTTGAATATATATCCTTATATTCAATAGTACTCCATTGGATCCATTCTATGATTTAGATTGACAACCTTCAATTGAAACTATCAACATAATTGAGAAAATTAATGTGTGCATACAACATATCTATCATGAGTAGGTTTCAACCAGTGAAGAATTGGTGATCATCAATTACATAAATATGCATCTCTAACAATTCTTTGTCCAGAGAATCACCAATTAAATTGATATTAAATCAAGCATGAAACTCGTGTTCTCACAAGCATTAGTTTATCCACACAACATAAATAAAATTGTAGAAATTAAATAAACTCACACAATGAAAATAAACTATTGGACAACATATACCAGAGGGAGGGGCTTTGTCTCCCTTGGCATACATTGCCAAGAAAGACTACAAAGGAGAGCTCTTGATATGCAACAAGTTATTTATTCTCCTTGAAGATATGCCCATATCTCCCATATCTTCAAGGAGAATGATTTATATAATTTAGATCGTAACTATTGTAAAAGGAAAAAATTCATAAATGTATGCCAATCATACATTTCCCCCCTACAAAATCACCTTTTTTCATCAAGTATTTTTAATATTTCCAGCAGATGCAATGTGAAATGTAATGTTCCTTACAATATGTTTCACTACATTGCTCTCTTCCTCTATTAATAACCATAGAATAATTCTTGATTGTCCACCACTAGAATATTAACTCAAATGTCACATCACATTGGCTTCATAAACGTCACTTCTAACTTCGTCAATTTGATATTTGTTATTCCTTCCATATAACATTCCCTATAGCAATTTTGCAAGATTATTCCTGATGTGTATTGTATCAAACAAATAAGCTATTGGAAGGTGCTCATAGTATGGGATTCAATTGAACTATACAAAAAACCACTTCATACCTTAGAGAATCCCATTGCACCACACTATTGATAACATAAAATGAATCACATTTGTTAGTAAAAAAAATGCATTAGATAACCACTGACAAATTGCATACTTCAATATAATTGAAACCAATTGCTCACCATGGAGACTTCTATCATAAACACTCTTCCCACATTGAGGTGTCATTCTTCATGGTTTTGTTCTATTCTCTTCCTTACCATTGAAAATATGTTTTTCATTTGTTTGGTAGATATTTTTTTGCGGGGGAGGAAATGTATGTACTGATCATCCTAATCTACTTGAATGTTGAGATGCAGTTTTTGGAACACATATTGGAAAATCATATTTACACTTTATTTGAATCCCCACAAGATATACTATATTGTTATTAATAACCTAGAAATAATTAATAAAATTGAAAATAATAATATATGAGTTAATGAGAGGAGTTAGGTGTGGTGGGATCCTTTATGATCCTAGAGGAAAATAGGAGATAATATTTTATTAGGAGATTGGAGTAGCAACAAATAATGAAGTAGAGGCATTAATGTTGTATCAAGGATTTTTTTTTCTTAAGAATAAAGGGATAACAAACATCATTGTAGTGGTTGAATCCTCATTTATAATCAAGTATATAGATTTCCATAAGGAAAATCAAGCCACTTGTCCAGGATGAATCATGTACAAGGCTCAAGCATTAGTAGAGAAATGTGAAAATATTGACTTCTACCAAGTTTTGAGAAGGAATAATATGGTGGTGATTGCAAAAGAAAATGAATCGGTCTCTATTGAATTTGAAAAGATTAGGATAAATGGGGAGGAAGAAACATCTCCCCCCCATCTATTATTTTTTATCCATTACCATAGTTAGTATGCCATCAATCTAAAGTGACATTGAGTTGTAAAGCTCTGGGTTAGAAAAATAATGGAAATTGATTCATCCAATGGCTAGCATACCTTGTTATTTATCATGTGTTTTGAGTTATGTTATGTCTATATTGATGAGATGAAAAGTTGAATGTGGATCTATCCCACACTACACTTGCATTCTCTTTTTTTTATGAGGGGTTGTGGTGCTTTCTTTTAGATATGAGGTTTCCTTCAAACAATGGTTGAACATTCGATGTTATGCCTCTTCTAAAAATAATCCAAGGATCATTATGGAGCTTGGAAAAGGAGAGACGAGAAGATTGAATTAAGGTGATAGGAGAAAAGTCATGAAAATTTTCCATTTCCATAGTGATTGGTGTGTGTTGTGTGAAATGAGAAATATCTAAAGGGGGGAGAGATTTTGTGAGAGGCACATATCTATAGTTTAGGACTCTCTTTCTCTCTTGAAATGTCAATGGGTAGGCTAGAAAGAGGACTAGAAACATATATAAAAGGTGGGAAGTTGAGGTCAATGTTTGATATATGCTCAATATTTCTTGTCAATTGAAATCCAACAAGGTCAAAGAAAAAAAATTCACATAGTGTATCATAAATTCCAACAAAAAACATGCAATTTTGGAAAAAACAAATACGACTCTTTGATGGATATGGTTTCAAACATAGCCAATGGTTCTCATTGGCAAGAGGGAAATTTCTAGTCTTTGGCACCTCTTTCCCAATGAATTAGTTGGATCATTTAGAAATTTAACACATAAGGATTAGAGGAGGACATGATGCAATAAGTACCAAGGAAATAAGGAAACATGAAACTAGAGCTTGTGGAACAAAGAGTCAATATTCTATTTGGTGTCAAACAAGAAGCCCTCAATGAGCATGATTTCATGTAAGCTTTGTTAGTAGTCAATTTTTGAAAAATAGTGCTACTTATAGCTCTATATATAAGGTTGTGTACATGTAGGGTGAATAGTTGAGTTTATAACATGCTTATTTTCTTATTAATGTTGTGCATGGCATGGGAACCAATTTTTTTATATTTATGCATGTTTCTTGATTATTGCATGTGTTGGTATCGCGCTTCTCCATTTATTGATTGGTATCAGAAATTCAAATTCACCCAAAATGTGAATTTTTTAGGTACCTAGGCAATGGGTACATCACAATTGGAAACTTCTTAATTTGGATTTATGGGAGATTATGATTTCATGAACTAGTATAAAGAGGCACTTGAAGTATTACCTTATAATAGAACTATTATGCCTTCTTTTTAACCTATGTATTATGTTTATGATATTTCAATATTTCCCTTTTAACCTAGGTACTATATTTCCTTTTCCTAAATTCCATATTAATTCCCTCTTTCTCATCTATAGGAAAATGTCATTTGGTCAACACCTACAAATCACTTGATTTTTGACATGGAAACAATTGAATCGATGTTGAAATGTCAATAAATCACCATCTTAGTATTGTTAAATTGTCGTTCTAAATGTGGTTGGGTTAAAACATTGTGGTAAGGAAATTTGGAATGTTTTAATAAAATTACCATTACCGTCATGATTATATAACATTTAGAAGCATCAATTTATTGACGTCGGTGATTTTTTTTGAGTTGCAAAGAATTTTGAGGCCAAAAATGACAGAAAGGGTCTACATCGAAATTAGCATCATAATAAGCATTATATTTTGATCCCAAATGTAGTATTGTAAGCATTGTGTTGAGGGGAGGACTATGATGGAATCAACAAGGATGATGGTACGAAGGAAGGAGAAACACCATGATCAAAGGCTACTTGAAACACTACTTGGGTGTATGATCAAAGGCTCATGGATCTGATGAGCATGTGATGGTATTTTTTCAGTTTTTTCACTCCCTTCATAGATCATAAGTTTTGGCCATGCACCCAATGTGGAAACCTATCTACCAACATTGAGCCAATAAAAACCTTATATAGACTTTCAAACACATATCTTATAGGCAATATAAACCACATAAAAATGGAACCCTGATTGATAACCCATATCTTATAACAATACAAACTAACCTTATCCAAGCTTTCAAACTCATATCTTATAGGAAGTACAAACCACATAAAAAAGGAACCCTACTATATTGATAACTCAATTATATATTGACCTTGAGAGTGAACCAATACCCTTAGTGGATGGGATAGAAACATATGAATGTATGAATTTCTTTGAGAAAACATGAAAAATAGAGCTTCATCTAAGAGATTATAGTTGTCATGAATTTTACATGCTTTCACTTAAATCTTGAACCATGAGGCCTCTCAACATCTTGAGATAGATTATGGTAGTGGTATTTCATGTTTTTTTATTAGTCCCTTGTCTAAGTAGAAATACATATGAATGTGTTTTCCCTAGTTGACGTTTAGTACTTAGGAAAATTTGCCTTTCATTGTTTTCATAGGTGATTCTTTGAGTCTTGTTTACTCGGTGGGGTTATTGGATATAAAATATTTTCTTCATTTGGATCAACCTTGACATTCACATTTGATTTGGTATACTTAAATTAGTTAGAGATTTAATTTTTAGATTCCCAACATATACATATTTTTTTTTGGGTACACATAGGGGTTGACCAGGTCACAATTGATCTTACCCTTTCTCTCTCTCTCTGGAATACCATCAATAGTTGAAACAAGTAGATATACATCTACCTCTCATGGATATTTCCATTGAAAAATTATGTATCTACCTAGGTATAAAATATTCATAGGGTTGACTCACAGGTGATTTGATCCAGGTGGATATTGGTGGCCACCCATCTATTCCAACTGGCTCCTCTTGTCCGTTTTTAGTTAAGCACATTCTTTTGTACTTCTTTGTAATTGTGGGTTCTACACTTCTGGGGTTGTATGAATCCCTA
This sequence comes from Picea sitchensis, assembly GCA_010110895.2. Taxonomy (NCBI): domain Eukaryota; kingdom Viridiplantae; phylum Streptophyta; class Pinopsida; order Pinales; family Pinaceae; genus Picea; species Picea sitchensis. The sequence goes on along the minus strand of SNQJ01S0190927.1, from coordinate 572 downwards.
CACATCTTATAGGTGGATACTGGTGGCCTATCACCCAATCCAACTAGATTATTTTGTATGTTTTCATGTCATCACATCTTGTTGTACTTCCAGGGCTATTTTGGAGCCCTAAATAGTGTTTTTTTGGCTCGCCATAGTCAAATTTTTAGGGCGTATGTAACACACCCGACCCCTAGATGCTCTTTTAAGGGGTGGGGCATAATTTTTCATTTTCCTTAACTATCTTGAATCTTAGATCCTGGATTTCTATCACGTCCTTCTTGTCCATCACTACCCAATCACTACCTTCATGCTCAACACCGAGCTCTGGGTTGGAATTAATATTCCTCTATAATATTAGCAGTATAGGGATTCGATTCTTTTAGCACTTCAGAACTTCGACACTTCAATGTCTTTGACCTTCGAGACTTCACTCTGCAATTTCCCCGAAGTGCTCTATCACCGAAATGATAGATCTAACACCACGTGTCCACACAATCGAGGGCTAGGATTTAGCTTCTTACCTTTGGCGCTTCGGATGACTTCCGATCGACGCTCCACTTCCTACTTAGATTTTCACCGAAATCCATGAT
>SNQJ01S0190926.1:4286-18011 GCA_010110895.2 Picea sitchensis | reverse complement strand
AGATCCTTCTAGAAGCGGAAGCTTCTATTAGGTCTTCTTACATCCGCCTAATTCTCTTTTATTGAAAGGTCTTATTAATATTGACCTTTATTACATCCGAATACATTAATCTACCCATGTGCGGGTTAGGACCTTAACAGTTGGACTGAAGAAGCGGGTTGTCAGGATTGTGGGATACTGAAGAGGAGGGTTGTCAGGCCCATGAGAAATTCTCTCTAGGTGAGAGAATTGCTAGGAATTGGTTTCCTGAAGGTGCCAAACTGCAGCTACAGGGCTCTGAGACTTCCTGTCCAGCCTGTTGTTGAAGCCCCAGAAAGGAAGTGGGGAAGTCGAAGAAATATTGAGCAGAGAAGGGGCACACTTCGTGAGGTGGGACATGCATGTGAGGAATGAGGGACTGTAGGTTGTTAGTTTGAGTTGGCACCTGTTATGGAGTCTTTCCTATTGTCTGAGATACATCAACCTGGTTAGGAATCCCTTTACCCGGGTGGAGTTTAGTCCTAGCTCGGGAGTGAACCACTATTGAGAGTAATGAGAAGTGTGGTCTAAGGCTAGGAGGTTAGTGGAAGATCTGCACACAATTGGTGATATTCTTACTAAGATAAGTGTCAATTGTGTGTTAAATTACATGTTACATTATTATTTATGCGTTTATTTTTATGGGTTTTTCCTGTGTGTGCTTCATGTGTATTTTTATTATTGTTATGTATGAATATGTGCAATTGCATAATCTAATTGTCTATTTTAAGTTATATATATAATTTTTTACAAGAGTTTCTGTGTGTATATGTTTTAATTTGTATACAGTTCAATTTTTTTTACGTGGCATAGCCCAGTTGGATGTTGGGGATGCTACAATATGGTATCAGAGCCCGGTTTTCAACACTAAACCTGGATGGGCCGAGCAAGTTGAGTTGAAGTGAAATTTCATAGAGAATTGATTTTGAAGTGGCCAAATTTCAAGTTACAGAGTGTCCATGGTAAAAATTAGAAGCAAATGCGTGGAATTGGGAAAAGACCCAATTTATGTTGTTAAATTCATAGAAAAATTGAGAAATTTGGCCAAGTGGTGAGATATTATTAATCTAATATCTGTTCCAGCAAATTCATACCTGGAATTGGTCAAATTTGAAGTTACACGGAATCCATGATAGATGGAGCGAGATTAGTTGATTAAAATTCTCAATTCGTGAATTGAGTTTGGGAAAAAATCATTCCAGGAATATCAACCAACAACATTTTGTTGTTGTAGAGGTTGAATTGGTGTTATCAGGGTGAAATTGAACAAATTTGATAGTTGCAGAATGTCTATGGGTAAATTGGGAAAAATTTTGGCAAAAGCCCCAATTTCTGCAGCAAAATTCACGAGGAATTGATGCACATAAAAATGAATGTGCGCAGGTGTGGGCACTAAAAATGCAAGATGTGTAGTGAAAATATTGTGATGTGTGGAAAATAATGGTGCGCGGGTGTGCACACTTAAATTTGGAGCTGCGCGGTGCAGGGTGGTAATGCACGGAAAATAATGGTGTGCGGGTGTGCGCACTTAAATTTGGCGTTGCACGATGTAGAGTGGTAATGTGTGAAAAATAACGATGCGCAGATGTGCACACTAAAATTATCATTGTGTGGTGCAGATTGGGTGTGTGCACGCATAATATTGGCACGCATGGTGTGCACAGTATTGACAGAATGTAGAGGAATTTTGTTGGTGCGCATGCAATGTGGGTATATTCCTGTCGCGCGATAGTTTAATTATTGGTGCACACGGAATACTGGTGTGCGATGGGAGCGTACTAAAATTTGGCATGGTGTAGCGTATAGAGTGCAATGAGCGCAGAATATTAGCATGTGACACAAGAATTGCGCGCAATAGGTATTAGTGCATGAACCAAAATTGTGCGTGATAAATATTGGTGCGCGACACAAAAGTAGTGTGCACAAGTTATTGGCGCCACAGAGAAGTGATCCACATTGGTTATAGGTGCATGAAACATGCGATAACTTATGGTGTTATTGCACATGGTAAATATGGGTGTACATAGTCAATTTTGTGTGTGCAAAGTCGTTTGGATGGTCTACAACAACAAAAAACTAGTGAATTTCTACGACATTTTACACTGTTTGAAGGTCATCTTTTTGCAGCGCGTTTTTTAGGCCCTAAACAACCTTTTTAGCTACTCAAAAACCTGAAAACAAAGTGTACCAAAGTACACTTCATCTTTGCATCTCAAATGAAAGAGCCCAAAGAGAGCTTTATAATGGTGTAAATCATTTGTCAAACAGAGCTTTTATGAGGAAATTACATGACAAACAATGGAGGGTAAATTTTAAGACCCAACTAACTTCGAAGGGCCATCACTTTCTTCCCAAGAATTAGATTGAGGAATAGGAGCAATATATGGAAAACTATTGAACCATAGAAAATAGTCCTGGAGATGAATTAAAATTATGGGCATGTTAAAAATGTTTAAGATGACAAAGAAAGTACCTATAGCATTCCAGACCAAAAACACTAATTGGCCTAGAACTTCAGTCAATTGTAACCAACAACCCAGAACTCAGAAAGAGGTGAAACTTGGACAGACTGTCCAAAATATGTATATGAACAAACCCAATTGAGATCCTACTAAAAATATAATGGAGTAAGTGTAAAAATGAACAATTATAGCGCAGATTTGCACCAAGTTGAGGTGTGAACAGAAGAATTAATGGAGAATTTTCAAATAACCATAACTTTCTGCTCAAGACTCAGAATTGAGCATGGAAGCAGGCGTTGGAAATGTATTGGATGACAGAATGTAAATATCCACCCAGAAAATTGATCTGGGAATTCAATTTTCAGGAAATCAGAAGAAATATTTATGATGCATTATTGAACTAGAATGGTTCATATTTTCATAAAATTGTTGAAACAATTATCCTGACCAAGTTCTGTTGGCTGCACATTTTGCAAATTTAACAACAACTAGATCAGATCAGGAACATCATAGAGTGCAGAAGAATGGAATATGCACATGGGGCTTACAACCAGGAAGATGAGATCATAGGGATGGATGTCCATATGGTCATTGAAGGAACAAACTCCAATGGGCATGGAGAAGGAAATGATGAAAACATGAATATGGTAGAGACCATTAAAAATTTGTAGAAGGATGTCCAAAGACATAAAGTTGGTAATGAAAGGATTATGAAATCCAAGGAGCAACAGGAGGACTTCAACATGAAGTTAATGTAGAGGTTGAACATAACAAAAAATAAATTGGTTAAGGAGAGTGGCTCAAGAAAATCAGTGAGTCACAAGTCTCCTGATGAGAAAATAAGGACAAGAAGTGTTAGCAGACATCGCCATCACTCCTCGAGGCATTCCAATAGGAGAGCACACAGAAGCTCAAGTCCATCCCCTGTCAGGAAGAATAAGAGGTGTATATTGGATGAGCTACGAGGATAAATGAACAAAATCAAACCTCCTACATTTGATGGTGAGAACAAGAAGAATGAAGATGCAGAGACATGGTTGTTGGGCATGAGAAAGTATTTTCAATTGCATAATTATTCTTCTCATGCAAAAGGAAGAATTGCCATCTATCAACTCAAGGGAAATGCATCCATGTGGTGGGATAATCTTGTGTAGGTGCAACACATTAAAAAGAAAAATGTTCCTTGGAGGGAATTCAAGAAGCATTTTGAAAATAAATACTTGACTAAGAGATACTATGATAAGAAAATGAAAGAGTTATTTGAACTCAAGCTTGGGAGTATGACCATAGATGAATATGAAAGAAGTTTTTTAGAACTTTTGAAGTATGTTTCTTTCATCAAGGATGAGACAGTTAAGATTCAAAGGTATTTGATTGGATTGTTATCATTCATCAGTGACAAAATACAATATGATGATCCTAAAACATTGGAGGAGACCATAAGGCGAGTTAAGTGCCTATATGATCAACAAAAATCAAGACCAACTTTCCAAAAATCTTGGGAAGACAAGAAGAATTCGAGATGGATTAGAGGAAGAAGGGAACTAAGCCACCATTCTTCAGAAATAATCCTCAGGGACAACCAACTTCTAGAGAACCCAGAATGATTGAGACAGGGGGTTAAAGGCCAAGGCAACCACCTATTCAATGTTGGGGTTATAAAGGAGATCATATGTATAGAGATTATCCTCACAAGGGTGAAAAAGTGAGGATTGTTCACAATGTACAGCAAGCTAAAACAGTGGAGGACATGGGTAGAAATGTACCAAGGATCTATGTAGCCCTAGACAACAAGAAAGCAGAGTATCAATCACATATAATTGAAGTGGAAGGTATGATCAATAACCAAACCATTTCTATTTTAATTGATTTAGGAGCTATTCATAGTTATATAGATCCTAAGATGGTGGAAAGTTTACATTTTCCAAGAAGCAAGCATGGAAAATATTGGTTGATGCAGTGGGCTACCAGAGCCAAAAGAAAAGTTAATGAGATGGTTAAGTCATGTCCCATGGACATGAATGGACTGAACACCATGCCAAATTTGAAGATCTTTCCTTTAGGTTCCTATGAGTGTCTAATTGGAATGGATTGGTTGGACCAACATCATGCTATCCTAGATTGTCATAACAAGACATTTACTTGCTTGGATGAGGAAGGGAACCTAAGGACAGTACATGGAATTCCCAGGGTAGTAATTGTCAAAGAAATTTCAGCATTGTAGCTGAAGAAATGTTACAGAAAAGGATGTCAAATATTTGCAACTCATATGGAAATCCTAGAGAGGATTGGGTCTGTAGCATACATGCTTTCCTTTCCTACATCAATGACCATTCATAATGTATTTCATGTATCATTACTTAAGAAATATATACCTGATGTTAATCATGTTATTGATTGGAATGTGATTCAGGTGGAGCAAGAAGGCGCTTTCCAAGTACATCCGGTACACATTATGGACCAGAATATCAAACATCTCCATAATCGAGCCATAGAGCTTGTAAAGTTCCAGTGGACCTGGTATGGTCCTGATCACGCAACTTGGGAGCATGAAGATGCTATGTGGGCAGAATACCCACATATGTTTTAGGATTTTTGAAACTTTGGTTGTATATGTATATATTGTACTAAGGACAGTGCATAAATAAGGGGAGGGGAATGTAATACCCCTAGGCCGAACCCCAACTGTAAATGTAAATGAAAAAGTACTTAAGTTGGTGACTTGTTTGATATCATTTTTTGCATGAACCTTCCATGGTATAGTGTGCACATGTATGGTGCACTAAAATGATGAAGTGTGCAGATTCCAGGATACCACGTGCAACAAACTAAGTGCGCACGATTTTGAGGCTAGGAGGCCTTTGTGTATATGTTGTGATTTATAGGCTGGTGAGCCAGTTATTATAATCTAGGAGGCTTATGTGTTGAATTAGACTGAAGAGCCTAGATGTTAAAGGCCAGTGAGTCTATTTTTGTATATGTGATTATACATATCATTAATATAAAATACAACGCTGCATGTAGACCGACCACGATAAAATAGTATGGGGGACTATACTCCACTAGTTAGGGAAAGGGGGATAAAATTTAAGGATAAGGGGCTAAGCTACGGAGCTTAATCCAAAAAGGAATATTATATTAATATTCCTTAAAGTATAAAGTATGGATAATTATTTTATCCTAAGTTCTAAGGATGGGGACAAGTGGGCCAAAGTGGTTCTCAACATGACAAGTGTCAAGTTGGGAACATGCATACATATAGTTTGGACTTAGTTCATTTTTCCATTCATCCCATCATCATTCAATCACTCATTCAGTTGTCCCCCGTACCTTCCTGTACCTATTTTCACTACCTTCATGTCATTGTCCCCGAATACGTACCTGTGCCTGTACTGTCATGTACCTGTACCGTCATGTACCTATACCTATACCTGTATCATACCTAGTTAGCTTGGGATTTGGACTGAAGAAGCGGGCTTTCAAGCCCGTGGGATACTAAAGAGGCGGGTTGTCAGGCCCATGAGCAATTCTATCTAGGTGAGAGAATTGTTGGGAATTGATTTCCCGAAGGTGCCAAACTACATCTACAGGGCTCTGAGACTTCCTGTCTAACATGTTGTTGAAGACCTAGAAAGGAAGTGGGGCAGCCGAAGCATTGTTGAGCATAGAAGGGGTACACTTCCTAGGGTGGGACATGCATGTGGGGAATGATGGATTGTAGGCTATTAGTTTAAGTTGGCACCTGTGACGAAGTCTTTCCTATTGTCTAAGATACATTAGCCTAGTTAGGAATACCTTTGCCCAGGTGGAGTTTAGTCCCAGATCGGGGGTGACCCACTGTTGAGAGTGATGAGCAGCGTGGTCTAAGGTTGGGAATTTCATGGAAGGTCTACACGCAGTTGGTGATATTCTTATCAAGATAAGTGTTAATTGTGTGTTAAATTACATGTTGCATTATTATTTATGTATTTATTTTTATGGGTTTTTCCTGTGTGTTGCATATGTATTTTTATTATTGTTTTGTATGAATCTGTGCAATTGCAAAATGTAATTGTCTGTTTTAAGTTATATATATAAATTTTCACAAGATTTTCTGTGTGTGTATGTTTTAAATTGTATACAGTTCAAAATTTTTGACATGGCATAGCCCAGTTGGATGTTGAGGATGCTACAACGGTGGACGAACCTCACCGTGGATGTAAGAACTTGGGGAAAATACAAATGAGGTGGAGCCACGTGTCCCATGTCTGATAAATTCCTGAAGAACTTTGAGAGGCCATAACTTGCAACCCAGAGCTCACATTTGATCTTGGTAGCAGTCGTTAGAATGCTACGGGTGAGTAGAAGAGGATTCAGACACCGAATAAAGGATTTGAGATTTTTAAGGAAAGCGAAATTTAGATGCCCCATTCCTTAAAAAGGTACTTAAGGAGTTGGGTGTGTTACAATGGATAGTGATATGATGCATATGCATTGATCTACATCATGCGAGTACAACTTAGAGATGGTGCATTGACACCATGCTAGTATGACTTAGAGATGATGTAGATGGTACTCCACATCATGCTAGATATGATCATGCTAGTACAACTTAGATATGATCATACAACTTAGAGATGATGTAGTGGAGACGATGGTTCTTGGAGCCATTGAGGACATTCAACATATGTTGGGATAGTCATTCTTCTAGGATGTATGTCCAAATTAGAATAATGGTCCTTGTATCACTATGTTGAGTGAGTGACTTATTCAACATCATGCTTGATTACTCATATGGAGTATGGCCTCAAGAGATGATGCAGTTGATGCTATCAGATGATATTGATAGTGGTGATGTTGCTCGTGATTTGATCTATGTGATCATGAGATAGCTTTTGTGGCTATGATGATGCTACCAGCAGAATGGTCTGTCTGTGCTCAAGACTGTTATCCCCACTTTTTTGGATAACTAGGAGATCATGTATCGAGGCCCACAGGTCCTAGACATGGAGTATCGAGAGCAGGATTGACCTGCGTATGGCCCTAGAGGGCCCACATTTTCTTTTTCCATCATCTTTATCTTGTCAATAGCAGCAACATCTATCACCATTGGCTTGGTCCTGTATAAAAAAAGGTTCTTGCTCCGTGAGGTAATTAGTCTAGGTATCATGGTATGTGTCACTTTTGATCATTAAAACCTTTAAATATATGCATCTGATTCCTTTTATTTCTAACAACTGCTTGGATCTTACATTTGCCCACTTGACCATTTTTGGGGGAATTGACAGGGTACCCTAGCAAGGCTGTGTCTGTAGGTTTTGGTTTTCCACTGGGGGACTTCTGAAAATCCATTGTCCTCTCTCATCATAGCACCATTGTTTCATATTATTTCCCTCTCACTTATCCCATTCCCCTTGTTCGGGCATGGGGTTGACCTATTTTCAGGATTTCCCCTTATCTCGTGGGAAGAAGGGGCTAAAGGCCTAGAAGGTAAAAACAAGTTGGTAAAAGATAAAAGCCTAAGAATAAAACCTTGAGATGCTTTGCCCAAGGATACCTGAGAAAGCAATAAAAGGATTCTCAGCAAGAAACAATAGGGACCCAGAAAAATAATAAAACAAGACCTAGTCAGAGGATAGGGGGTCTCATCATGAGACAACCTATTAGGTCCATGGGTACCTAACAATATGACATTGCCACCAGCTGGTTACCACACCAGGGCAGTGAATTTTGGTTGCACGGCCAAGGGAAAGGGGGTCTCATCATGAGCCAGCCTTCTCATTTATGTGAAAGTACTTGTGGGTAACACTTTCAGCTCTGGTCACCATGCCAAGGTAGTGTCCCCTGATTAACTCTTGAACAAAAAAGAAAAAAAGAATAAAAGAATAAAGGCAAGAATGGGCTTGGAAAGAATGCATCCATGACAAGTACATCTCGCCTTCTATAAAGGCACCCACAAGTAACACTTTTGCATCCTTGGCCCTCACTGCACCCACATGCTTGGACATCCCCTGACCACATCACCCACTTGCATGGATTGAATGAGGTCTCTTCCGGGAACTTTCCTTTTCCAGTGGACATTAGCCCAATATGACACCTTATCTTTTTATCCAGACTTATATTGCAGGTTTGTGTAACATCTTTGAGCTGTTAACTGATGTATTAGGGATTTTATGCATATGTTATATAATATTGATGATGAGATGTGATTGACATTGCTATGATCCCTGTGACTGATGAGCCCATGGAGGGCGTAGCCTTTGATGTGCAGGACCATGCCCCACATACAGATACCATTTGGACCGGTACACATGGGGAGATGATTAGTTCAGACCTCCATGGGGTTGAAGAGCCCACTAGATGGATGTTGAGACCCCATCAAGGGGCAGAGACAGGATAGAGGTTGATCAGGATATTTGCATCGAAGAAGAAAAGGACGTTCCACCAGAGGCATCCCGACACAGCTTGACCTAGGGGGATTGATCCATTTTCAATGGGATGTTGGCTCTAGATGGCCTAGGACGTCACCAGGAGGCTTATGACATCATCATGAGCATGTTTGCAGATGGACAGGGCAGTTGGCACATGCGGGAGCTTGGAAGAGCCCAAGGAGGGCTAATGTCTTACTTAAGGAGGTTGCATTTTCCCTAATAGGAGCTAACATCACCCTAGAAAGGGGTGGAGTCTTACCTTTTGCTTGATTAGGGTTTAAATTTGACAGTTTAATGTAAAAAAATATGATTTTGATATTTTGGCCTTGTCGGCCTTTTACCTGACCTAAAATATAAAATTGGGTCAAGGTTTTGTATAAATGAGGGATTTTCACTCTCATTTTTATCATCATTCATTCACTCCATAAGGAGGTATGAAATTTGCGCCCTCTCTTGGGTATTTGGTTGATTTAGTGAGGTGCACTTGTTGAAGGAAGACATTTTTGGCATTTTATGGTGTTTCTCTTTAAGGAAGGTGTTACAACTAGGGTTTGCATGGTTATTTCTTGGTGAATTGTAAGTATTTTTCTGCAAAATTTCTTGAATGAATGGTTGTAGTTTAATTTCTTGCATGTATTTATGATTTTGCTAAATCAAACCCCTAGGTGACAAGCACAAAAGTAGGTCCTTGTCTCATGTCCCCTGATAAAGAATTTTTCAGCCATTGAAGAAGGAAGAAAGAGCCTAGCTGTGGCTACACTCCTATTTCTTCTTCCTCCTTTGCTAGTCATACTATTTGGAAGCCAAGAAGAGTGAGACGTCCCTGGCCTAGGTCTACTACACTAGATCCGTACTCTTTTTAGGGTTTGTTGAAAGGCCTTGCTATAGCAACACCTTATCTCATCAAACCCTCTTGTTTTGGTTATATACTTTATTCTTGAGCTAGCCGTTTTGCCAGGAAGGAGGAGAGAGCATGAGGCCTTGTTGTAGAAACACCGGAGTGAGCCTCTCTCCCCTAGGGTTTTGATTTTGAGTCCTTGCTTTAGAAACACTTCAAAACTCTTCCCTCTATTCCTTAAAATCTGTCTCATTCAACTCTTGCGCCCTTCACTTTTGACTCCATTAAACCCTGTTGACGGGCGAAAATGACCATCTGTCAACTGGAAGAATAGATCCGGTCTGAGGTTGTCTAAATAACCCAAGTCGTTTGGTGTAACCTATTCTGATGGGTTTAATGGCTCCATTAGCCAACTAGGGTCCGAAAGATAGAAAAATAAAATAAACTAACTAAAGAAAAGATTCTAACAATCGACGCAATAATTACAAATATTTATCTAAGAATGTGAATATACAAATGACTATGAACAATTTATATACAGTTTACAAGGTTTGCACGAAATCTTGCGAAAATGATTGTTTGATAAAGTTTCTGAATCAAATATGAACAACACTTCTTTTTGGATTTTTTTTAAAAGATATTAAATGAATACGATTGAAACAGTGACACAAAAACAATCAAAGTTAATTAATGTAATCATCGTTTCATTCATAAACAACTTAACTAAATAATACACAGAATAACCTGTAGCTGATCAATGAAACTGGTATTATCTTTCTGTGTTGTATGAGCTCATGTATATACTGTTGTTAAGGGAAACCTATAACAGAACAATACTAGCACTTCCAGAATACATTCAAAGAAGTATTTGATATTGGAGTAAATTAATAACAACAGGAAGACAACTAATTAAAAATTATGTGATCTTAAGATAATCAATATTTAAGAGCGAAAGAAAAATCAATTCTGAGTATTGATATTATCCATCATTTAACATTAAAAATAAATTCCACAATAATCAAATGATCGATTGATCACACATAAAAAATGGAATAAGAAATTATGGACAACACATAATATTTAATAGTGTGAAAACACCATATGATGACAAGCTAAAGCTAAAATCAACCATAATAACATTTTCATAATAAAAAAATAATGAAAGAACGAAATGGAATAAGCATCACACGGGTCTAAAGCCAAAGATGAATTGCTTTCCCATATTCTTTCTCAAAATCACATGCCCATATTGTAGTCCTGGAAGANTTTTTAAGATAATAGACTCTTAAAGATTGAAAAAATTAATACATAAATGATAACAATTAACCATGTATTGATAAAATAGACTAAAGCTAATTTAAATCAATGCATAATCAATTATTCAAAGAATATGAAGATATTATAATGAAAATAAAACCATTTTACTCACAGGACAAAAGACATTAAGCAACCTGGAATTCCATATTCTTCTTTGAAAATACTCTTCCATTCTCTCAAAGATTCCAACCATCCGTTACTCCATTTGAAAAGAAGAAAAGTTTACAAAATAATTAATATACAAAAGAGAAAGGATAAAAATCCTCCTCTCAATTTCATGGATCTTCTTGGCTCTGAACTTTATCATATATTTATACAATGATTGAACAGTCTGGGCATCACTATTAATTTCCACCACCTGAAATTTGTCTCGTAAAGATACACAAATATCTCTCAAATCGTGGATTTGTTTGGGAAAATCACTATGCGGAAGGTAAACGGGTCCATTTGGGAAATGGGTTTTCAACCGTTTCTTCAAATTCCTCACGGTTTGACTGCAATGAGTCCTTCCAAATCGCCCCTCTGATCTTGACGCCTTTCCAAATTTTATCTATTGTTGCTCATAAACTTATTTGTAGAAATCCAATATTATTTTTGGATCAATCATCTTGAATGTATTTGGATAATAAAATCAAGCCATGATCAGATCCATACCAAATAACTGATAATAGAAACCTGTGAAACAAAAAGAAACCTAAAAATTAATAATCTAAAAATTGTGAATATAACAAAATATAGAACAATAAAATAAAAAATGAATTTAAACTAACTATAAGTTCTAAACAAACATTGTTTATAATTTCCTTTCAAATATGATCTTAAAAATCTAGAAGCTTCAAATTAATGGAGAAGAGAAAAATATTAATTTTGGTTTTTTTACAAAATCAAACAAATGATAGATAATTCTTTTTTTTGTTATTATTTTTATTTTGAAATGAGATGCAAAATGAAAAAGGAATTTAATTAATTAATATCACCAAATGATTTTATGAAAATGAGAAATCAACCGAGATATTATTTGATAAAGTATTGAACACATTATTCAAAATAGTCAAACTTGCTAATGAGCAGAAGAAAGAACACATAATCATAATTTAAACGAAAGTAAACAATTGATAAAAATTAACGTTTTTGTTTAAATTGAGATTTCTATGCTCATTTCTAAATTTTGACATATACTCTTGTAATGAATGTCTCGTACTACAGCGAATGTCTTAAGTTTTTTCTCAAAGCAAGCCAAGGTATGAAACTATTGATTCTGTAGCTCATCATAATTATCAAGATTCTAATAGGGGTCCTTTAAATTTTGTAAAAATTTAGGGGGAGTTGTTGGGGCCCAACAAATGGTGACTTACTGGGTGAAGCAGTTATCTCTGATCTGGTAAGATTTCATCTCAGGAAGAAAATAATAAGACTTTAGAAAAAATATTTAAGCTCCTTGAAATAAATTCACTTTGAGACCATATAGTATTAGGATAAGCTCAATGTTATAACCAGACAATAGAATTTTCTTTGCAGTGGATTATAACCTGAAATAGTGTCTTAATCAAATAGTCACGATGTTTATAAAAGAACTTCAATACCGTTGACAGAGCCACTGTTGCTAGCAGACGTCCATAGCCTCGACAGAGATGTCATTTAACCCACTCAAATGCTTTAATCCCATCCAATAGTTGTATCCACATGATATATACTTCCATAAAAGTTAATTTAAAAACATATCCCTGCTACCTCTCGAACCGACATTGCTTCGTTGCCAGAAGGTCTGTTCAGTACCCTGACGAAGTTGTGTTGGTATCATATGTACATTTACCCACTGCCAGCGAGTTTGTTCAGTACCCCGACATGTTTACACACACTTCCCACACATAAGTGCTTTCAACTCTCTTATGCCACTTTTAAATAGTAATATAATTATAGATTTCTTGATGACAAAGAGAGTGGGGTGATACTAGAGGTTAATTGCAATACAGGTGAATAGTTGATCATGTTATTTATTTGCTTTCAAAAATGGAATTTTTATCATGGTTTAGAGATTTTAGATTCATTTAAGAAATCATCTAGAGAATGGGAAAGCACTTAAAAGTGATTCCTTAAGAATATGGACGGCATAAAAAGTTTAAAGATCATCGTAATTCTCAAATATTTAAACCATATCTCTGGTGTAATACTCTGGCAAAGACAATTTGAGGACAAAATGAAAGTGACAGTTGACTTAAAAATCAAGTGTCTGAGATATATCTTAATATCAGGACCTCTTTGAACTATTTCAATTTGCTTGAAAAACACAAGTCTTAAAATAAGTGTTTCCTTCGACAATAGCTCTTTGATCATAAATATATTGATTCAAAAAGACAGATAAGAAGAAAACTCATTCAAATCAGACAAATAAAAAAAAAAAAACACAACAAACCAAATCAAATTTTATTAATGGAATTCAAAAGTCAGAAGTACACAAAATCAAAACAACAAAAGAAAACTTTTCAAGAAATGATTTTGGCCAAAGATAAACTTGAGTTTTTGGATCCACTAGCATTTCACTATAAAATAAAGGAAGAACTAAATCATATAAAATATCATGTGTGAGCAAGTTCTTTTCTCAAGATAGTGATGCATGAGATGCTACTTTGACCAAGCATTATTATTAAAAATAAAAGAGACTAAAAGAAAATAGAAAAAT
>SNQJ01S0190925.1:0-18045 GCA_010110895.2 Picea sitchensis | reverse complement strand
TTAGTTAGTCTTTCATCTACAAGTTTAGTTTCTTTCTAATCTCTCATATGCTCTTGTTTTCATGCTTAATAGTTAGATAGTTTGAATGTGATTACATGCTTTAGATCTTGATCTTTTGAATTATCTAGCAAATCTTAGATGCATATGAAGTGTTGATGATCTAAAAGTCTCTTTATTGGCTAAGTTCATTTGATTTTAAAAGCTATTTTTATTTCATAACTTAGCATAGCATTTTAGATGTGATGTTATCATTTTGAGCACACTTTAAATCACCTATTGGCTCACGGCCTAGTTGTTGCTTGAGCCCACGGCCTCACTCACAAGTGCTCACGGCCTGCCTCTTTGGTGCTCACGGCCTCACTTAAAATACCCACGGCCTAGTCACTTCTTTGCTCACGGCCTAGTGGTTGGCACATCACACATTTAAATTTTTATTTCAAAGGCTTCATATATTCATGGTATAATTGTTCACGGCCTCCTTGTGGGTCAACACACACCTATATCATCACACTTTTTGGTTTAATGCTTATTGTTTAAGGCACATAAGATATAGGATTTATGAGTTGATGCTTATGATTTGAATGCTTTATATTGTTAACACCTAAATTGTTCACATAAGCACCCATTTCACAAGTTTAGTTGCTCACGGCCTAGCTCTCACTTTCAAGCACATAACACATCTTAATGGCTTAATCTTTCACATGCTTGGTTTCTAGTTGCTCACGGCCCTCTTGTGGTTCACACACACACTTTGGCATATCACATGTTTTTTTATGATTTAATTCTTCACAAGTTAAAGTTTAATTGTTCATGGTTTAATACACTTGTGATATGATGCTTATAGTTTAGATGTGATGGTTTAAACACTTATGCTCAAGGCTTAACTCATATTAATCTTTTAAGCTCACACATCTTAACACCTCACTACTTTAGCTCCTACCTTTTCAAGCACATAACATTCTATGGTTTGACACTTCAATATGCTTGGTTTCTAGTTGCTCATGGCCCTCTTGTGGTTTACACACATACTTTGGCATATCACATGTTTTTTTATGATTTAATTCTTCACAAGTTAAAAGTTTAATTGTTCCATGAGTTTAATACACTTGTGATATATTTTTCATAGTTTAATGTGATGGTTTTGCTCACTGCTCAAGGCTTTTTCAACTCATATTAACTTTTAAGCTCACATTATCTTAACACATACTGTAAGCACAGTCTTTAAGTCACTCATCTCACATTGCTTATGGTCTAATCATCTAAGTGCTTTAAGTTTTATCTTTCATTTCTTTTTTCTGCTATATCATTACATGGTTCATGGTTGTATGGTTAAACTATCTTTTAAAGTTCTCCCATGTGATGTTATATTGATGATTTAAACACTTGGTTATCATATTGTTATATGTTTGATGGTGCTTATCTTTCGCTTCAAGCATCTGCTTTTACACACCCTTTGCCTCTACTGGCCATACTTAAATAACTAAAATAAAAGTGCCTAAAACCTATCTAAAACGAACCCAACACAACCTAAGATCCACCCTCAACCTAAATAAATACCTAAAAATACTTTAGGGTCTTTACATCTCTTTCCACTCATCTAAAACGGGTTTCAGCCACCGGCTAATACACAGCGTGGCGTGGGGACCGCCCCGGTGATTTCATGGGAGATCCTGCCCTGATTCACTTCCTACTTGCAGCTAATACCTGATGACCTTGTGCCAGGGTCGGGGACCTCGAGTCTGTGATCTTGAGCAGCTTATTTGTTGTGGGAACCGGTTGAGACACAAATCTAGTTAGGGTTGGGAACATAACATTTAAGAAAGTACATTAGCCGCTGCATTCACCGTGCATGTTTTAAAGTAGATGCATCGGGAGAAGGCAAACACATTACTTGTGATATTTTCATTGATATATCTTTTTTTCTTGCAACTACTTGTCTTATCTTTCATGTTGATGTGACACATTGATTTACTATCTTGATATATCTTGTTAATCAATTTGTCGTAGTGTGGATAAAGTAAGTGATTGAGTATCCCACTAGAGTACCACTCGGTTTTGATCCCTTGAGTGAGTTTGTATTAGTTGCCGCTGAAGGCAAATTCAAGTGAGTAAGTGCCACTTATGAAGTACGCTTCTTGCAATTTAGGTGTGGAATTGTTTATGTATCTCTTGTATATCTTGTACATTTGTGTATCTTGTATCTACTTGATGTATTATGGTAACTAATATGTTAATCTTGTAAACTTAAGTAACATCTTTAACCATTCTTTTGGTTTGGGGCAGTTTAGTTGATTTACTTGTAATATTTCTTGCAATTGAACCACCCCAAAACATAGCTAACCTTAATTCTGCCCAACCTTTTGTGCACCACAGTCTAGCTGACTTAGGAAAGCAATACCGCCTACATTTTAAATCCTAGACTTGCACTTTCATTGTTGTTTGTCATATTAGGCTAATTTCCCGTTAACCTTTAACAATTAAAATTAACTCCAGAACACATAACTTTAAAACAACCCAAGAACTTAGGACTAGACTCTGGTTTTCCCTAGAGTAAGCCTAGAAGGAAGAAGTTCCAGCCAAGGTGACAGTACTGAACTTTGTGGGACATTAGGAAGTTCCGAGGGCACACTAAGTGAGCGTGGACTTGCTCACGCTTCAGGTGTGCATTAGACGGGCAACACAAAGCATTTAATCCGATTGGTACGCTTGGCTTCCATCCGCTTTGACTTGATTTGGTATGATTGATTTCCATCCGCTGAATTAACCGAAGTTCCTTCATGCCATCACTAGAGACTTCTGATTAACATTTTTCTCTTCTCTTTTCCCCGTGGCAATGAGAAGAAGACGCTTCTTGAGAAACCGAGAATATTTGACTTCCTAGCCTCAAACATGTTTCGTTCAATTCTAATAGTTGTTTCCTGTGATGTTGGTAAATCTTGAGGGTCCTTATCTCGTAGGGCGTATCTCATTTCTCCCTCAAAAGATTCTATATAATAAATCAAGATGGCGGCAGCGGGAGGCTTAACATCTTGATGAAGGCCCTTTACCAAGTTATTGAACTTTTTGTTGAACTCATCCAATCGCTTTACTTTTCCTTTTTATGGTATCGTAGAGTGCACCCAAGTGGTGTCCATGTTCTTTTTTGATCACCCCATCTTTTTCTAACTTCATCCAATATTGCATTAAGGGTGTTAAACTTATTGGTAAGAAAATCTTCAAACCACTCGGTAGCGCTTCCGTCTAAAGAGTAGACAAACAAGGTCATCTTTACATATTCTTAATTATGACCTCCACAATACTTCCCCACACACCTATGAAAACCTGAGATGTGAGAGTTGGCACTTACAGCATTGTTCCCCTGAAGATTACAATTTATCAATAAATTTTCTTTTAGGAACATTACAGGGGCACCTCGATGGCTGCAAAGTTCAAAGGACTCAAAAAGGTGGCCATTAGAACGCTAGCGTTATTAATGGGATTATTAACAGCTGGTTGATTATTAGTTTGGAACAAGTATTGATATCGCTGAGGCTTCCCTCCCTAAGACTCTTCAAGTAGCCTCCCAGGAGCTAAAGGTTTATTTAATATTCTTCTATAAAACCCTGCTCGTGCTCAGAAAGAGTAAACTACCCTTGAGAAGTGCCCTATAAAGATAATTTGCTGTATTCTTTTTTCAATGGGTTTTACCTTAGATAGGAATCACACAAAGCCAACCAATCTCGTGTTCAAAGAATTTTAAGGCCTAAAAGATTGTATTATTTAGTTCTTAAAGAATTAAGTTAAGCCTTGTAACAAGGATAAATGACTTATTCTCAGAACAACGTCAAAGATGTTTCCGTCCTTATATTAATAATTTGTGTAAACGTGGAGTTAAGTCCCACTCAATTTAAAAAGTCCTTGAGTAAGTACAATGGCCTAGGTTCACAACCCACGCTACCACTTTGACTGGAACCTCTTCCTCGGCTTCCAGGGGCTCACTCCCAGGAAGCCAAGCAAGTGACCTTGAAGGCTACTAGATGTGTTAAAGCTAAGTTCTAGGAGTTAGTTTTAATTTCTATATGAGGGGATCTATCGTATGATGCACAAGCAGCAAATGCAGATGCAAGGGTTAGTATGTAAGTCAAGCCTTTTCCCTAGGTCAACCAAGACTAGTGCCTAAAGATTGGGCAGCAAGGGGCTCTAAGTTTAAGGGTTGTTCGTTGCAAGTAGATTACAAGATGTTTACAGAATTACAAAAGAATAGATTGAACCAATATTTATTAGATACAGTTATTCACAAAAAAAAAATGCTAAGATACAAATGATACAAAGAGCAAGCTAACTACATTTTATCTTTATGTGTGCAGGATATCAAAGGATTAAAACATCAACAAATCATCACACACATCATTAAAGCATTAAGATCATCATCATCATCAACACACAAGAAAAGATAAGCACAAGAATTAGAGATGAAAACCAACCACCTTTAAATATTAAACCCACAAGTAGTTTTAAATAGTTAAGTCCCAGGTTAAGTTGTTAAGCTTAAGGTTTTCAAATTTTATTGAGCTTTCACCAAAGCCTCCCCCCCCAATTGCCAACAATCACTGATGCTCAATAAGTGTTGCCACCTTAGCTTCACAGGTCAGCCCAAACAAGAGTACTTCCCAGAGACGACATCTGTATACTGCGGAGACAGCCCTCCCCCTCGCTTCTACACCTCTATTGTTTTCCTCAAGCCCCACTTTAGATGGTGAAGATGGTGGTCTAAGGTACCCTAGAAAGTCTATTAAGCATATATGGGCATGGATTAGCAGACTTTTAGGTTTATTTTAGAGTGTTTTGAAGATTTTACGACACTTTAAAATTGCAATTTAATGATATAATGAAAACTTCATGAGCTTAAAATGTGTTGTTTAAAGCTTATGCAATTAAGTGTGTGAACACATGTAAAGCAAATAAAGATGGCTGAAAAATATTTAAGTTATCACATGCACTTATGTTTGCTAATAAAGAAAAATCACACTAGCAAGGACAACATGCCTTCCTAAAGATACATGGAAAGAAAATTTTAGTGTGTGTTTGCCTACTTAACCAATAAACAACATTCAATCCCACAAAGTGGCTCCGGCCAGATATATGCAATAGAGAAGTAAACCATTCACTTATTTAAGCAATTAGAGATTTGAGCATTTAAGATCCAAATATGTGCATGAAGAAAAGACTTGAAAAATTAACTAAGCAAGTAAATGATCTAGTTAGGTTACTTATTATGTTCCCCAATAGGCTTCTACATTACTGTGTGTTTGACCAAACAAAAAGTATAGCATTATCCCATAGATCATTAATCACTTAACCACTTAACCTTTACCTATTGGGTGACTCTCCCAAATAGGTAGGTGATTATTTAGGTTCTGCTTAGTTAGGTTAAGTTCTTTAGAATTTAGAAATTAAGGCAAACAAGTAAGCAGAGAGAGAGAGCCTAAGAAGTAATCTAGCAAGCCAAGCAAGCAACTAAGCAAGCCACAAACCCCACGACCTAGGTTTGAGAGGTGCCCTCCCCTCCAAAACCTCATGGCCTAGCTAAAAAGGAAGCAAAAAAACTAAAAAAGGAAACCCTAAGCTAAATCTAACTACCCCAATGGCTCACAACTGGACGGGAGGCCGTAATTACCTTTTCCCTCCACAACTAAGGAGCTACAAGCAACCAAAAAAGAAGAAAAGTGCAAGCAAAACTCTAAAAAATTGACAGCCAAGAGGGGCTATGAGGGCCACCAATTCCCTTTGGGGTCTCAAGCAAGCGTGGGATGTCTTGGGCAGCCAATACACCTTCCCAACCGATCTGAAATCTGCAAATCAGCAAGGTATCCTTGCTGCTTTTACTACACACAACCAACCAAATGAAAGAAAACCCTTCTTTTAGGGCAAGAACTTTCCACAAGAGAAAGAGAGTATATATGTATAAAAATGACCTATCTAAACATGCCATGCGTTAGCTGAAAATGAATGTGGATGAACAACACAAGAAGAGAGTAAAGAGAGAGGAAGAGGATGGCTGGGTTCCTGGCGGATCCTTTCTTATTGAGGTTCCTAATGAAACCTTTTGAGCCAAAACCTTACAAACCTTGTTAGATGATAGCGGATATACATGGATAATATATTGAATATGCTAATAAGATGACATTTCAATCCTATATAACATATCAGGACATATAGATCTATATGAACATGCATTGATAAATCCAATGTATATAACCACTCTACCTAGGATCTCAAATGATATAACCACCAAAGCAAATCATACAAGTTTACCTCATGCATAAGAAGAACAAGAACATGCATTGCTTCTCTTAGTTATCCTCCAAATCTTCCTTTATTATTAATAAAATGATCTTGAGAGAAATACCCAAAACCCTAAGAGAGAAGAGGAATGGAAGAAATGGAATAAATGGAGAGAGAGAGAGAGAATGGAAAATCAAGCAGCATGAACAATAGCTCAAGATATGCTATGAGTGAGAAATTGGTGATTCATTTATACCTAGAGAAGTCCTACCTCCTTTGGATCATCAATGTCAAGTGTCCACCAGCAAGCAATAGAGTAGATCCCAAGGGTAGGGCGCACAATCTAGGGTTTGCAAAATAGATCTAGGGTGTAGAAGGGATGGAAAATGTTGGGATCAAGCAAATGAGGTGGAGGCCTTTGGGATTGATGCCAAGGTAGAGGAAAGGTTTAAAACAACTCTTTTTGAAAAAAACAGTTTCTAGAAGAAGGGGGGCTTAACTTTGAGGGCGCACCTTTGGATGGGGAGAATGGAAGGTAAGGGATGTGGGAGGTGGAAAAGAAAGCACTCTAGAAGGAGACATGGGGCAAATGAGGGTAAGTGGCTACGAGAGGGAGCCCCTTACACTCCTAAAACCCAAGTTGCTGTTCCCACCTAGGAAAAATGTCAATCCTCCTAGGGGGGCGTAACTTTTTTTATTGAGGAGAAGTGGAAAAAGGGTTAGACAAGGTCGAAAAAGGTCGGGAGTCACTATGAGTCTCCCTCTCTAACCATCATTTCACCTTTCACATCCTCTCTAACTCATTACAACTTTTTACATTTTGCCACAAGCTTCTGGACTTTTTAGCAATTTAAAATTGTTGTTTTAGGACTGACCGACAAATGTCCCAAGTACGCAAAACCCATGTATTAAAGTTGTCTGACTGAGCATAAACTTGGTCCATGGATGTAGGGGTGCTATTCCATTTCTTTGAGCACATATACCCTATCAAAAGTCCAAGGACCTAGTTTTACAAATTTTGCTGGAAAATAATTATTATCTAATTGAAACAACAAATTCCCAAACCTAGGGAAATTTAATTAAAAATTAATTAATTAAAAAAAATGGAACCCATTCTTAGACTGACTTCAATTTCAAGGCTAAACTTTCTAAGATGTCTTGCATGGTCATTTACAATGATTCCCTATAACAATTACCAAAACATAAGCCCACAAGGATGCTCACCACCTCACTTTGGAGGAAATTATTGCAAGTGTGAGGAAAACACTGCTGAAAATCAATAAGGCCGAAAAGCCTAATTGATAACCTGAGGATAAACCTCAAAGAAAGTAGAAACTCTCCCAGTGACCCGATCCCAAGGTAATTGACCTAGACATGACCGCCATAATTCATATTACATTGACCTCACAACAAGTAAGCGGAAATCCTCCCAATTACAAAATGAAGTGTTGGGGCAAACACGCCCTTTAGAGCCAAAGTCTTCAACAACATGGCACCTACATGCATATTTTCATGGTACATGAGTTGACCACTTGTGTTAGAGAGGCGGTCAACATGAGGGAAACCCTAATTTTTCAAACTTCTCAATTTTGAAATTGATCCAGGGGATAGATGAGCCGAAATAGGTATGGAAGTAAGCTAGTGCAAATTTCAAATTCTATGAAAAATCCAACTTTAACCCCTTCAAACTTAATCAACATATTTGTGGATCAGTTTCCGGCTATTTTCTCGTAAAATTCTAGTACCGGGTACTTCTAATACTGGCTCTGTATTTGGTACTATGTGAAACTAGGGTTTCACTTTTCGGAGATCTAGCCACTAAAAAGTTATGCTGAGATGCCAAAGTGTTCCTTGGGTTAGGGCACACTCTTCTAGATGGTTTTGGGGTCGGGGCATCACCAACAAAAGCCTTAATTTTCATGTACAATGCACTCATGTTGATTGCCAATTTCTCTTCTTGTGAAAGATGCTCTCTCTATCTTAGCTCCAAACCATGTTAAGGTTTAAGCTACATATTCTCGCATCACTAGATAACAATAGCATAAGATAGGATCACCGGAGAAATACACAATCACAAGAGACACACTCACTTTATCCTGAAACCTCATGTGGGAGAAAACCCAACAAAATCTCCTTATTATAGATACGTAATACAATTTTCAAGAGATAACTCAAACAAATACGAAAATTCCTCTCCCAAGAATGCTCTTCTCTCACTCCAGAGCTCCCAAACTTGTTTCAATGAAATTAAAGTGAGTGTGTGTCTAAATGAGGCTTTGACAGCCTCATTTATACAACTTTGGCATGTGGATCTGAGTGTCTCTTCAACGTGGTCAACTTCTTCTGTGTGGTTATAAGCACCTTTAATATATTCTCGAGCCTCTTTAATATATTCCTCAATTTAATTTTTATTCCTCACTTACTATTAATTATGTTTTGACCAACTTCAAGTAAAAGTGACTCTGGCCCTCGCTAATACCATTACGATCAATCCGCAAATAGGTCAGATCTAATGAATAATACAACAATAATAATTAGAATACACTTTGTTACATTATATTTTCAAATCCTTTCTCCTTGTCGATCACTCAAGTATCCCCATATCTAGGAGATCATGTCTCGAACATAGGTCCTGTGACATGGAGTGCCGAAGGTGATTGGACTTCGCATTATCCTGTGGGGACCCATCTTTCCTTCTTCACGTGACATTTGTCCCATCAGCAAGAGGCAAATTTCCATCACCACCTACTGGCTCTGTGACCTAGAGGGACTCTGGTTCCATGAGGGCAATTGGTCCGAAAGTACTGTGGTATGTGTCATATTCAGCTGACATCGTTTTAACCTTCTTATATGTGCATTACGTTCCTTTCATTTCTTATGACTACTTGGATCTTACACCAACTTAATTTGACCATATTGTTGGGTGATTAACATGTTAGACTAGCGTTGATGTCGGGTTTTATTACAGTCACTAAAGGGGATTTGCGGTGAGCTATCGCCCCGCTTCTACCATCTTTTTATTATCTTTTTACATCTTATACTCCTCACCATCCATATCCTATATTCCCTAGTCCTCATTAGATAATCTCCTCGAGGGTTGCTAACTTTGCCTTGTAAAGAAGGCCCGTGGGTAAAAGTACCAAAAGATAAGGCAAAAGCCATAGGAAATGAAACCGAGAGATGTTTCACAACTGGGATCCTTGAGAAGGCAGTGAAAAGCCTCTCGATAAGAAAACTAAAGGGACCCTAAGAAAAAATAATAAAAACATATTCCAAATCACAAGAGGATGGAGGTCTCATCACGTAGCCGACCCATTATGTTCATAGGGTATCCAAATGGCATGACATTGCTAATTATCCGGTCACCACGCTGTGGCAAAGGACCTTTTGGTTGCATGGCTATGGAAAGTGGGGTCTCATCATGATGTTCTTTATCATTTCTCGGCTAAGATGCTGGGTAACACTGTCAAGCCAAGGTCCTCGTCAGACTCCTTGAAGGAAGTGCAGCAAAAAGCAATAAATAAAAAAGTATAAAGGCAATAAAGGGCTTTGGAAACGCATCCATGATTCCGGGCCAGCTCTTCCTACAAAGGAACCCACGGATAATACCTGCCCTTGGTATTACTGTGTCTGGACACCCCTAAACCATATCACCTCATGAAACATGGTTTGAATGATTCTCTCCTCGAGGAACTTTCCATCTCTTGTGAGTGTTAGCCCAATAGGTTGTCCCGTCGGTTTCCTTAGCTTTGCATGTAGATCTGCAAATATCTTTGAGGTTTTAGATGATATGTTAGGGATTTCTGGTATGCATTTATTTGATAACTTTAATGATGAAATGGATTTTTACATTGCTATGATCTCTGGGGCTGATGAGCCCATGGAGGGCGGTGAGTCTCTTGATGCGTGACCATACCCGGCTGGACAGTACCGTAGGACTCCAGACACATGGGGAGATGTGATTAGCTCCCCTGACTCCACATATAATACATCTATCTATTTTGGTTGGCCGGGATGGCAGAGACTGTGACAACCATAATGATTATCTCGCACCCAAGAAGATGCAAGGACGCCCTCACCGTGACACTTTGGCAAAGACTAATTTTGTGGGGATCACCCCCGCAGATGAGATGATGGTTTTGATGGATAGGATGCCACCAGTGCTAGTTGGACGTTTTCTGGAGTAGAGGGCAACGTGTTGGTCTTGTTTGGCCCACTCATTAGTTTGCAGGAGCCCCAGGGGGGCCAGTGTTTGGGTTGCAGGATGATGATTTTTTCCTAAAAGGGCCAACGTCTCATTCAGAGGGGCCTAACGTCTCCCGTTTTATCTCTTACTTTGATATTTTAGCATTTAATGTGACAAATAATGGAATATTGTTAAGCTTCCACTTATCGACCGCTTTTAATGACCTATTTTGTAATTTAAGGTCATTTGGATGATATAACTGGAGGACGTTGAGCCTCATTTTAGCATTATAACACAACTTGCTCTCTTGATAGAGATCTCTTTTAGTCTTTTGTCTTGGATTATTGGTTCTTTGAGTTGAGGCGCTAAGACTTTGAGGATTATCTTTGGCATGTATGGTGTTTTTATCATTGGAAGGTGTTACAACTAGGGTTTGATAAGCTCTTCATGAATTTTAAGTG
The DNA here is from genome assembly GCA_010110895.2 of Picea sitchensis. Classification (NCBI taxonomy): domain Eukaryota; kingdom Viridiplantae; phylum Streptophyta; class Pinopsida; order Pinales; family Pinaceae; genus Picea; species Picea sitchensis. The sequence goes on along the minus strand of SNQJ01S0190925.1, from coordinate 7,134 downwards.
TATTTTCTCATACAAAACTTTTGGATTGAATGGTTGTAGGTTTGGCCATTCTTACATGCATGGTTACATTTCAGCATATTATGCTTAATCATTGAAATCTTAGGGAGCAAGCACTGCAGGTCATTGTTTTATGTCCCCATGATAAAACTCTTGATTTAGCCATTTTACTAAGAAGATAGAGCCCAGCTTACTTTGCTACACTATTTCCTCTTTTTTCTTGAGTTAGTTGGAAACATAGATTGAAGAAAGAAGACGGCATAGGCCTAATTTATTTTACAACTAGGGTTTACTTCTAAGGTTTACACCTAGGGTTTACTTAAAGGGTTTTGAAAAGCCTTGCCAAAGAAACACTTTTCAGCCATAGACTTATATTTTAAAGCTAGCCGCTTTGCCAAAGAGTTTTAAGGGAAAGAGGGAGGAGCATGGCTCATTTGCCACACCTAATGAGCCTCCTCCCCTAGGGTTTTGACTTTGTGGTTCTTTCCATCATAAAGACATCTAGAAAGCCTAACCTTCTAGTCCTTAAATTTAAAATCCTTTTAAGCCTTTTTGTATTCCACCTCCTTGACTCCATAATACCCTAGGCACCGGTCTAAAACTTCAGTAAATTCGGCCAGTCTCTTTGGTTAAACACCCTTCAAACTCTCAAAATTGAAACCCCTAACTAACCCTAGCTTAATTTTACTTTCAACTCCTAACTAGCTAGTGACGTGGGCTTACACCTATTTTGACCTCCTTTGTTTGGTATTAAACGCTGTGGCTTTTATTAATCTAGCATCTCTATTGATGTGTAGATTACTTCCTATCATTATTTAAATTGCAAAACGTCCATTTCCTTGCCTTTCAAACTAACTCTAGAACTAGGGTCATCACAAATTCCCTTGGCGTATAGTGACGCATCAACAATATATATATATATGAGCACACATTTATTGCATTGTGATAATACAAGGGATTGATTTTACATAACGCCAAATATCTTTGCATTTATTGAAGAAGTGACATTATAACCATTGCTGGTAATCTTCATTGACTTCACACAATTACATTTATTTATATTGCTTCATGTGGGTATGTATTAAAGATAAAATAATACCTTGAGTATTAACCATTGTTTGCATGTTTTAGTTTTATTTGCCTTGTCTCACAAACAAAGTTCTTTCAGTGGAATACCTTTCTCTTTGACTATCTTCTTGGTAATCTGTGAAGGAAAAGCTTATCTTAACCTTTGAGCCTTTAAACCCTTGATCCTTTTCTTTAAGAACCCTGTGATTACTGTGGGATCGCCTCTTGGGATTAGCTAATTCCCTGAATAGAAAGAGCTCCCTATCGAGGTAGGACAATGGTGGAAGCCTCATATACTTCAGCTTGACTCTTTCTTCGAAGCAATAAAACCTCTGTCCAACCGAAGGAGCACTCCACAGAAAGTCCTTCTCCACTCTCAATGAGTCACTAACTCATTGTGTGTGTGTCTCTCCTCTCACCTTGGCTTCCTTATAATCTTGAGTTGAGTCCTAACCCTAATATCCAAAGTGATCATCAGAAATTGGATCCACCTTAGTTGAGATCACCTGGTCGGGGATTCAATTTTAATCTCAATAAATGCCAAAACTTAGGCATCATTAAATTTCAACTCACTCAATTCCTAGAAAATGATACCCCAAATTTTACAATTAAATTTTCATGTGTGCTGAATTTCCCAAGATCACTCCATAACACTACCAAGGGTTCCACTCCCCAATTGGCTTCAATGTTGATATATATTGGGCTACAAGGGGAGCACATATATTCTATTTTCATTGTATTGTGTGATGTTTATGCTTAGGTATATTTCATAGTTATCATTTATGAGAGATACAAAGATGAAAATTTAGAAAAATATGCCAAGAACATCTTAGGTAAAAACTACATGAATGTATTGTTGTATATATGGTTATAAAATGCTTGAATTTCATTGGGAACTTATCATCAAAAGCACCTTTAATAGTATTTCTCTTAACAATGGCAGTGGATTATAGTATTGTTTTATCCAACAAAATAAGCTTCATAAACTTGTCATTTTCTATGACAAATCATTTTGCTTTGCTTATGAAATTGTCCACCAATCTTGTTTTCCATAATGAAACTATTATCAAATATTTGAATCTTGTGAGGAAGAAATTGCTAGATAGAAATTATTGATTTTTATACGACATTGTAATTTGTAATTAATCATAATTAAATTTAAATGACAGGAAAGAGTATTGCATGTAATTAACAGATGGATCATGTAGGTAATCAAAGGTAATATTTGCAGCAAGTAAAGCAAATTCAAACTCAAGAACCAAAAAAATTCATTCTCCCATCAATGGATGTGATACATCTATGTTGGGTTTCGGGCCATGTGAAACAATTTTGACCAATAAGTACTTGAACGCACTCATGTTGATATTGGAAGGTTCCAAAGTTGTAAACATATGATTATCTTCTTCAAATTCTAGTGTGCTCGATATCTATGGCATGCTTATTTGAAATAACTTATATTTTATACTGTAACGACAAACAATGATACAATATTGAAAATGAAACTATTTTGGTAAATTTATGTAAAATATGCCATGTGGATTGGAAATGACTCAATATGAACATCATCACTTTCATAATATTATTCATACTCTGTTTTATGTCAAGTCTTTCTTATTTATTAATTCTATCTAAATTTATTTTTCTCGTGTTTTAGACTGCGGCATCAATGGATGTATCTATTGGATCATTTAGCGACCCTGAAGGCTTGGAGGGCTTAGCACACTTTCTTGGTAAGTGGATTGCATAAATTCATAAACACGTATTAATTAGACTTTTCAAGTAAAAGAAAAATAAGAATAGGTCCTTTTTTTTTACCATAGGATTGCTCTTTTTTTTCTTTTAAATGTAGCATTTGGTGGTACATTTTGAAAATTTAGAAATGGGTGTAAAAGATATGCTTGATTAAATAGTTTTTGGCTTGATGTTGTCATCAATTAAAATGAAAATTGGTTTTGTTTTTTTGTCATTTTCCTTAGGCTACGATTTGTTGCTAGGAAGGATGAGTATGCTAATGCTAACTGAATATGGTTTCTGTGCTACTTGTTACCCCTCATTTTGCAAGAGGCTTACATTAGTGAATTTTTTCACTACACTCGTAATTTTTATCACAAAGGCTCTGTTTCAAGTTGATCTTTGGATGGCCCAGGGTTTGTGATTGGATTTGATGAGACTATTGGTGATGTAGTCATAGATGGATTGATGATACTGCCAAATGACTAGTGATTTGCTTTCCTTCTTTCATGTTAGTAGATTCTATTGTGGGAGCCACCAGATCACTATGTCAATACATGCTGATGTAGAACTCCCTTTGATGGAACACCCTAGCACCTTTGGTCATGTTTGACATTGTATTGGCATCTTCATTTGATTGGCTTCATAATGGTGCAGAGTGCATGGCATTCTCCCATTATCACCGGGATTTCAATGCTCATTTGGCTCGATTTGACATGGTCTACATGATTGAAGCCTTGTACAACAATGCACTAGCCTCACATGGATGTTTTTTTCATGGATGGATGGATGGCTGATGAATGGATACGGCCTGATGCAAAAGAACTCCCCTTCTTTTATTCTTTGAGTATATGCACTTGTCATCATCATGCAATTTGTCTCCGTGAGAAGACATTCGCCATGGATTCTGGTGTTGAAAGACACACTCTAGTCAACGGGAAGATCATCCAGTTCTCCATCATTCCTTCATTAATTCCAAGGTTCATTCCGGGTATTATCTTTTAGTTGCTTATTTGTATTCAAGCAAGATCCTTTTGTCTTTGATTTGGCCGAGTGTTGTTATTTTATTAAACCGCAGTTGCCTATTTATATTCCGGCTAAGATCATTTGTCTGTTTATCTAGCCGAGTATTGTCATTTTATTCAACTGACCACTCCATTTTTAGGCCCACGAGATATTCCTGCAACTCCTTTGTCGTATTTATTATTTTTATGACTGGCTTATATGTCAGAACCTTTGATCCTGTACATTAATAATATTGTTGTTTCCTAGATCAGCGAAGTTTCGAATACATAGCCAGTTCCTCATCGGCTACTATAACATTAAGCAATATTTCAGAGTGTTATCCCCGCCTCGAAAACTGTGATAGGGTGACAGAGAGTTCGAGATACCGAGGATTTATTTAGTTCAATTATATCGCTCATCATCAGATCCGCCCCAAGACAAATTGGCTTGCTCATGCATTCCGAATTTTATCTCATTTTGAAAGCATATATTATGGGTCATATCTTCCTAATTAAATTCACTAAGAAGGTCATAATGGCATACTTGAGAAACCTCTTAGTGCAATAGCTCAATTTGGAGGAAGAGCATTACAGGATAAAATGATGAGAAGGGACTTTCAGTGGTCGGAGAAGCCATCAGATGGATAAATCACTTTTTTAGAGGCAAATGGTTAATTAATTAATTAAGGATATAATCAAGGAATAATAAAATAAAGTAAAAGTCACTTGAGGGCAAGGTCAAAATGAATTAGGTGGGTTTCGGGAAGTTATAAAGGAAGGGTGGCAAATCCTAATTCATTAAGTGCATTGTTATGATTTGATGTTGAGAGTTCTGAAAGGAGGAGGAGAGCCGACCTCCATCGCTGGCAGGGATTGAGGAAACCACCACCATTGATTGGTTTCGTGTTGAGAGACACACACCCAGCCCATTGGAGTATGCTACCATCCGTGTATTTCAATCGTGACGTTTGTGAGAGTATCCACAGCAGTGCATAGTCACTGAGGGCGAAAGTCGGGCTTTGAATGTCATGTTTAACGAGATCCGTATCCGTGACAGGCCTCCTTTCCAACCCATTTGAGATCCAGCTGGGGCGCTTTTATTGAGCCATCTATAGTCGAATTCTGACGGTGGAATCCTGCATCGAGTCATCTAGCCATTTAAAGGTAATGTACTCTTCCTGACATTTGGTGTTGCATGCGTAGTTTTGAGCGATCCCGACAAATCCTTCCGAATCTTATTTTCCTTATTTTATAGACGACCAGTTTCTTCATAATACCCTCACAAATTTTAGGGTTTAGGGTTTACTTCTAGGGTTTTGAAAAATTGTGATAAAGCAACACTTTTCTTGTGGTTTGTGCTTAAGCCAGTCGCTTTACAAAAGAAAGTTCAAAGAGAGAGAGAAAGCTTTAGGCCTAGCTTTAGCTACACCTAGGTAAGTCTTCCCTTCTTAGGGTTTAGACTTGATGTTCTTGCCATAGCAAAACACCATCAAACCCTAACCCCTCTTGTCTTTAAGTTTGAGCCTCTCCTAAACCATTAGTCTCACTTCACTGACTCCATTAACCCAAGGCACTAGTCTAGAGTGATCTTGAGCTTGTTTATGCTTCTTTAAATCTCTTTCAAACTCTTTACTTGAAACCCCAATCCAACCTAGCGCCTAACCCTAGCGACTTGAACTAACCCTAACGTTGATAACGTTCTGCCCTAAAACTATCTTTGCTTGGATAAAAGGTGCGACTGAGTTGTCTCTTTATATAGCCATAGGAAGTTTCATAGCATTTCATTGCTTGATTTGACAAAACCTACTTCACAAGAAGCTAACCCTAACCGGCAGACAACAAAATTTATATAGGTGGACGCCACATGTTTTGATCTCTTGTTTGTGCTTAAACGCGTGACATTTACATATCCTATTTGATAGATTTGGAGCTATTGATTACATCCGGGCAGTTTGATTTGATAAAACGCTGAGCTCTTTGTCTTTCTCTTTGACCTAAATACTAATGCCGGCCATACTTCATAGTATAACAATATATAGGTGACGGAACAACATTATATTTATGAGCAACTTGCATTGTAGATAATATAAAGGATTGATATTATTTAATGTTGAATGCTTCCCATTCCTCTTATGCACTTATTGGAAGAATTGATATAAATCTTGTTCTTGTTTAGCCATATCATTGACTTCATTAATAATAGCACTTAACTTGCTCATATATATAATAAAGATATTAGTCATTAATATCTTGAAGTACTCTAACCATCACAAGATATATTCTAGTTATTTTGTTCCTTTGTCTCCAAACAACAAAAGCATCCAGCAAGACTTCCTTTCTTCTTGACTAATATCTTTACAGAACAACTGGGTGGGAGGGGGAAACCTTTTCACTATACCTTGCCCCTTCATTAAAACCCAGCATTGCCTAGGGACTTTCCCTCAATTAGCTCCTCCTAATAGAAAGAGCTCCCCATCCAGGTGACAATGGGTGGGGAAGTTCTCATACCGTTTTAAAGCCTTGACTCAAGCTGCCTAAACCCTTCCTATAAACCGTACATGTATAACACCTAGTGCTTAACTTAGCTAACATTGTCTTGGTTTTGTAGCATTTTGGATGTATCCTTTGACATTGTTTTATGCAGATTTTTAGCACAAAGGAAGAGTTGCTACAAGGGTGTTAGCTCCCAAGGCCTCCAAAGGGCATCTTCAAGTTGGACACCAAGTCCACCCTCCTTCTACCTTTCTAAAAATATTGTAAACCACCCTTGAGAGTCTCTTGGGTGGCCTTCTTGTCAATTTGCACATAAAAATCTGATATTGTAATAGTTAGGATTTCCCTTTTTGCTTTTCATTTTTACACCCATACTTGGCCAATACTGTAGGCATTGTGCCTCCACTTGTGCCATGGTTGTGGGGTTTGTATTTTTATTTCCAAAGTCTTTTATTTCTTTCATAATACCCAACTTGGCCTATACGGTAGGCATTGTGCCTCCACTAGTGTCATTGTTGGAGTAGTTTTGCTTTCAAGTCTTTACATTCTTTCAAAGCAATTTAATTTCAATAATTTAGTTATACCCTCATTGGTCAAACGGTAGGCATTGTGCCTCCACATGACCGGAATAGTGAGACAACAATAATTTCATTTAATTTGTAAAGCAAGCAATAATCCAATTTCATTATTTGTTTAAGGCAAACTAATAAAGCATCTCAATACATTTACTTTGCCCCACCTTGCAAGAGGGTGGCCCCAAGCCATTCCTTGCAATAATGGAAGGCTTGTTTTAATATTAAAATCATTGCTCAAATTAAAATTTATTTCCCAACGTTTGCCC
>SNQJ01S0190921.1:0-18046 GCA_010110895.2 Picea sitchensis | reverse complement strand
GTTCAACCATTTTGTCCCTAGTCAATTTCTGAATCTTTAGCAGAGTAGAAGGAGGAGTGGGAGTTATTGTTTTAGTGCGAGGAATAAAGGAGGGTTTCTGGTTTTGAGAAGAGACAACCTGTTGTGATTCCTTATCTCTTTTAGTAGTGTCCACCCAACTCTGAGGCCGAGACATGAGGACATGATCACGAATCTCATCCTTGAGGCCACTGATAAAATTTTCTTGGAAAATGGAATCAAGCATGCCCTTTGTACGAAAATCCAGTCGCTCAAAAGAAGCTATAAAGTCTTCCACTGTGCCAGATTGTTTCAACTTTTTCAAACGGCCTAAATGGTTGGTGTTAGTGTCAAAGTGTTCATAAATATCTGCCACAAAGTGTGTCAAAGCCACATACCCTTGGCGAGCATTTTTTCTCCATTTCCACCATTGCCAACATTCTTGATCTAGATGGAGAAAACTATACTGGAGTTTGGCCAACTCATCTATAATGTCATACAAAGATAAATAATGTTCCATTTGAGTTACTTAGTCAGTGGGATCCGATCCATCGAATTTGCTCACATCCACACGCGGAAGTCATAGGTCACACTAAAAGTGATGGGGCTGAAAATTCTCGGAATGAGAGGAAGTTTCACCTTCGGTATACAAAGGTGGGTCAGATAAGGGAAGATCTGTAGGGATATGCATCTTGGCATAGATCATCATAGTGACAGATTCAAGCTGGGTAGTAATGGCTTGTTTGAGGTATTGTTTGAGTTCTGTGATTGAGGCGACGATGGAGGAATGCATATTTTGATTGATGGTGGCAATATTGGCACTGTGTTCTCGCACTTATTGTTGGGTTTCTATGAAATTAGAGTGCAATGTAGTGAAGCGAGCTTCCAAGTATTAGATACGGGTATGTGCCATGATGATGAGGGAACACACAAATGGGTGGGTGGGACCACACAGAAAATGGGTTATGGGTGAAGTGTATCACAATAATCAGGGCGATGAGTTGAATCCAATGGGGTAAAGACCAATGTTGGCATAGGGGCAGACCTAAGGTTCAACTCTTAAGATAGCACCAACAAGCCCTAAATAATGGCCCTTTCAGCAGCACCTGTGAGGTAGATGCAGTCTCACCTAAAGTAGCTATAGGGGGTTGCAGGACATAGGTGTCTACAACCAGAGGAAATACAAAGTGGTTCCAATACAAGAACAACACGGCATCTAGATATCATTTATCAGCTTAGACTTACCTCACACTGTTATATGTCAGATCTAACATAATAATGCATTATCAAAGTAACAAAAGTAAAGAACAATGCATCAATCACACACAACACAAGATATACATGGTTCACCCTCTCCCTAGGGCTACATCCACAAAAGCGTGCTTTATAATATATTAGGTGAAAGCATAAAATTCTATTTGTGCTCTTAGCTTTCAGATCTTTCTCTCTTTCTCCCTTGTCTCTATCTCCCTTCCCTGCGCACCCAGCTACAAGGTTGATCTTCGCACCCAGTTGAAGATCTTACAATACAGAATGCTCTCACAACATAATACTTCTCTCTCACACAAAAATAATCACTCATAACATCAAAGAACTCTCCACGAACCCATCCCAGGTCCTCTTGACCTTTATTTATACATTAAAATAGCTCACCGATAGCCTTAGGCCGAACCTAGGTGTCAAAACCCTAGCTAACAAAACGCTAGGTGTCTAAAACCCTAGGTCAATGTTAGGTGATTTATATGTACTAAAAAAGACGCTAAAATACCCTCAATTTAAATTGTCAACCCGAGGTAAGTAAACTTAGAGTTGTAGCAAAATATATGCCAAAGGTAGAAGGCTGGTAGGAGTATGGTCTAATTAATGAAGGTAGCTATCTAAGGTTGATCTATTTAAGTAAAACTATCAAATCAAGCAAACCCTACTAAGAAATTGGAAACTAGGTAACCTAAGTATCTTTTGTCCAAGGATCGATGGATAGTTCCTAAGAAAACAAGTAAAAACCCTATGTAAATAAAACTAGTTCAACAATAAGCAATAAGCAACTATCTAAGCATAGCAATAAGCAAATGACGAAAGCAAACTATTTTAACTTGCCAACCTACATTCAATGAGTAACTACCCTATGAAAGAAATTAAATAAGCAAGTAATTAAAATCACCTATCTAACATATTAAAGAAAATAGACAAGTAAGAAAAGACACCTAACTAATCTATTAAAGCAAAATACAGGTAAGCAAAGACAACTATCTATCCTACTAAAGCAAATGGACAAGTAAGCAAAGACTTCTCATTGAACAACTATCTAGCCTAAGAGGCAATTGCACTAAATGACTAATGCAAAACTCTTTCTAATGTGTGAAAGGAAATCTAAATGCTCAATGCAATGCATGAAATGAAATCTATACTATTGAAAGCAAGGAGAACTAACAACTAGATGCTTTATCTTAATCTACGAAAACAAGAAACTATCTCTTCTAATCTACAAAAGAAAGAAACTAGCTTTAATCTTATGACACTCAAATATAATGTTGGTGGTTATGTGAATGCCTTCAGTGGTGACAGATGATATCTCAATGACACTTGACAACAAAGGACAATTCCAACGGTATAAACTCGACACTAATCTTAATGGCAAAATGAAAGGTATGGATTAAACAATCCAATGAAAACTTAGTCATAACAGAAATGATGTTAAATACCCTACATATTCATGTGCAAACCATAAACAACATAACGAGATCATCATTATTTAACTAAGAAATTTAATCGCACTTTAATCTATGAAAATAAATTGTGTAAAGGGAAACTATGCTATGTCTACTTTAATTATTCAAACTATAATAAGGAAAAAAACAAAAATTTAAACTAGGATATTAAAATGTAATTTGACAATTACATCAACCAACAACTAAGAAAATGAAATCTATCTAAAACTAAAGTAAGCAATAGCTATAACTAAAAATTGAAATGAAATCTATCCATCCATCAAAATCCCTGTCAAATAAAACCCAGATAAGATTCTATTTTATTCTAATTAAAAAATTTATTTTAAGCTTATTTATAAAATTATGAAAGAAAGCATAATCTAACTTCTAACTTGCACACGGGGTTAGTCTAGGGATCTGCAGATCCATTCCTAATCTACGAAACTAATTCATGCTAACATAATCCATCACACTAACCTGCAAAAGAGCAATAAACAATTAAATTACAACAAGCTAATTAACACAATAAAACATGCATGTAGAGAAAATAAAAGAACAATTTAAATGATGAAATACATAAACAACACACAAAGAGTTACCAGACTATTGGTGCCCCCCCCCCAACAAGTTTTGGTCACTCTCTAAAATCACACCATGAGCTTAACAAGGCAAATCCACCACTAAAGCTTGAAAACGCAGTTTTGGCAAAATTTCGACAATGTAAAATATCAAAATGGAGAAAAAACTAATTTGTCTCTAATACACTGGATCTTCTACTTGGTTAACAATCTATTGAGTATCCTATCAGTATTTATAATCTTACAACCCAATTGGTCGACCTCAAGATGGTCGAACCACTTCTAATTTTGGCAAATTACAATAAATGATGTCATAACTGACAAAAAGGAGCAAGCCAATAATCACCTTCTTTGGACAACAAAATTTGAGTTTTCAGGAGCTTAGTAGTTGGAGGGGGCAAGGATAAACAAAACCCATGTGCCCAATTTTTCCATCACTGGCCGCCAATGCCATAACCGCCAACTCGCCTTACGTTTTTGTGCAATACTGGGTGATGGAACGAGTGTCAGATTGAGTGCTGGAACAAGTGTCAGAACCAGAAAATGGTGCATTTTTCCCCTGTAACACCAGAAAAACGTGAATTAAATCTTGGAAGAATAAAAACATGATAAATTATACTTGATTCAATCATTAAACATGAGTTACACATACCTTATGCCGATCATACCATTTTATCATAAAATTCTTCAAAAAAATCCTTTAAAAGATGAAAAACGCATATGTACATGTGGAAAAAATGTATAATTACCGTCATGAAAATGATCATATCTCGGGCCCAACAGTAACTTGACCCGTGTTTTCCAGTCTTCACCAGCCTGTCTTTCCTTATTTCCCGCGAGGTGCTCCAAATCATCCATTGGTGGCTTTTTCCACTTGTTGAGTTGTCCATGATCCATCTTCCTTGTTGATCTGTCATCCTCGATCTTCTTGTCCAACGACTTGCTTTCTCTTACTTTGCTACGTCTTCTCTGCTCTTTTTCTCACTTCGACCCAGTATCAGTCACTGTGTCTTCCACGTAGTTTTCATTTCATATTTACTTCATTATTCTTCGGTTACTTCCATAACCAAGGGCCAACAAGCCCCCAACACTCACCTGTGACTTGTCCCGAGGCACTTCAGATCTGATCCTTCTGTTTTTCTTCAACTTGAGACTACACGAAGCAACCTGTGCTTTATGTTCTATCCTCTCCCATTGTGTGCAAACTATATTTTCTGTGTCTGGTACCCATTTTCAGCTGCACCTGGTACCTGGACCCTTCTTCTTTCTCTTCTACTATGAGCTACGAGGAAGTTGGTTGTCATAATACAATTTCAACCGACTCCTGTTCACTGGACCTTCCTTCCATTCTTCGTTCAAAGTATTCAACTGCGAAGCTCCTCCTTCGGTGATATAGACAACCTCATATGGACCTACCCAATGTGTTATGAAATTCCCTGGATGCTTCATGAATTTGTTGTCATATACCAATATCATATGAATATCTACTTGCTTAAACGCTTTCTTCTTGAAGTGTCTATCATGGTAGGCTTTTTCTCTTTCATTCTACACATGTTGATGGAATCCTGCAATAAATTTATCTTCCTCTAGTTCGACCAACTATGTGAGCCTCTCTTGAACAATGTCAGTGACATCCATATCTATAAAGGCTATGATTCTCAGACTAGGAACCAAAGATTCCATTTGTACAATTGCCTCTAGGCCATAGACCAACTTAAAGGGGGTATGCATTGTGAGCTTATTGCAAGTGGTTCTATAGGCCCATAACATTGCTAGTACTCTCAGATCCCAGTCATCCCTATTTTCACTACAAATATTCGTCAGCATTGTCTCCAAGATTTTATTGAATGATTCAACTATCCCATTCACTTGTGGATGGTAGGGAGTGCTCTTCTGATGATGGAATGGAAATTCCTCAGTCAAGGCTTCTATGGTGTTATTAATAAAATGTGTGCCTTGATCGCTCATAAGGATCTTTGGGCATCCAAACCTGGTTATAATGTCACCAAATATGAAGCACGCAACTATAGTTGCACTACAATCCTTGACTTCTCTTTCTTCGGCCCATCTGGTCAAGTACTCTATCGCAATGATTATGTACCTTGCTCCTATGTGCTTTCTTGGTGGGTTTATAGGTCCCACGAAGTCAATGGCCCATTTATCAAATGCTTGTAAGGTTAGCTAGGGTGATATCAACATCTCATCTCTTCTGGAAGGTTTCCCAACTTGTTGGCATACATCGCAGGCTTTGTAGTAGTCCTTGGCATCTTTGTTTAAAGTAGGCCACCAAAGGCCAGCTCTAAGAACCTTCTGCGTTGTTTATTTTCCTACGTAGTGTCCTCCTACGATGCCCTCATGTGCCTCTTCCAGAATTAGTGGTCTTTCTGCCACCATGATACATCTCCTCAGGATCTCATCTGGTCCCATCTTGTATAGTTGTCCAACTATAAGTGAAAAATATGCAGCGCGAACTACTGGTTGTTTCTTCTAAGTGACTGTATATTCCATAGGTTCCATTCATGTTGACAGGAACTAGACTATCTCGGTGAAGTGATAATCAACCCTTCTAATGGCCAGCAACTGTGTATCTGGCAGTGTATCATCCAAAATAGTAGGTTCCTCTCCATGTTCCAATCTCAACAAGTGGTTAGGTGTAATGATCCCAAGCCAAATTCTTTCTTGGAATCACTAACTACTACTACTTTATTGGGTCATTAAGTGCATACAAGATTCATCAACACATGGAGATCACAATATATTCAAGATGTAGAGGCACAAGCAAAGATCTAACCTTTTTGTTATGAGCAATGTAAGATCAATACAATAGATGGACGATCTGGCATAAACCTCAGATGGTCGTACAAGAAATAGATGTCAGCTGCTACAAAATGCTCCTGCTAATACAAAATAATTCCTCCAAAGGCGGAATAAGAAATGAAGATCAATACAAGCAGATTTGAATGCCAAACTCTCCAGCTAAAGAATGCCACGCTCCAATAGAAGGCTGAAACCCACAATAAATTGGCCCTGCTGCTAAAAGTGTCCAATCACCCTAAGAAATATGCCAATTGATAGATCGGATGATGGTAAGAATAACCCAGGAGCTTGAATCTCCAAGATCCCTCTCAATCTCTGTAGATCTGAATTTCCCACTGAATGGGGTGCCCCACTGGATGACTGAAACCCTAGCTGGTTCGGCCCTGATGAAGGAGGCCTCCAAATGCTCTGAAGCTCTCAAGAAATATAGATCGGGATGGTAGAATAACCGGGTGCCTGAATCTTCAATATCCCTCTCAATCTCCATAGATCTGTATTTCCCATTGAATGGGGTTTACTAGATGGCTGGAACCTAATTTGGATTCGTACGATGAAGGAGGTCTCCAAATGCTCATAAACTCTCCAAGAATATAGATGGGGCTATGAGAATCCTGTGGGAGAAGTTTAGGACTCATATCTCAAGCAGATCTCCCTAGATCGAGTTTACTGAAGATACAAGATGTCCCCTCTGGCTCCATGACGTCCCAATCTATAGACAAATGTAGAATGATGATAACCCTCCAGGAAAACCCTCAAGCTTGAAACTAGATGGAGATGGGTTGAGACTAGAGATAGTGTGGAGGGTCTTTCATCCTCGAGACCAAGCTGGAACAAGGTGAGTGGATATTTCTGCTTGAGTTGCTTGCTCACAGGGGTTTGTACAACAAACCTCCAAGCTGAATGCTCAAGAGCAATAGGAATGCTAATCCAAATCCGGAATGAATAATAGGTGCACCCGAACCTCTTACTTATACATTTTCCTTCTAATTCTGTTGAGTTAGGTTAAATCCCGGGGTTAATCTTCTATTTTTTCTCTTGAGTTATCTTTTACTCCTTTTATCCCTTTTCCTTTCTTAAGTCAACTTAAAAATATAACTTTTAACTTCTTGACACCGATTGTGAGACTATGACCCTAGTGGGGGTGCCCAGGCCCTTGAGTCTCCTCATCACCTCTCCCAGAGGTGGGGGACATTCTGATCTCCCACAGCGAAAATGCTTGTCCTCAAGCAATTCAAGCCTGCTTCTCTAACCATGTGCTCCTACTCCCAATTGGCATCCTCAATGGGTAAATCCTTCCACTGATCAGATACTCCTTGATGCTTTGGTTTCAGAGCCTCTTCTCTCGACTTCTAACACCTCTCGGAATCAAACAAGTTGTCCCTCCTCATCCATGGGAGGCAATGCCTCAATAGGCATGGCATGTGGGTATTTTTTGAGCACGAGACATGGAAGCGTTGTGGATTTGCTACCTTGTGGAGCTCCATCTCATAAGCTCTTGCCCTATCCTCTTGTTGACTCTGTAAGGTCAAAAGAAACATGGATCACGGGTTTCTCGGCTCCGCTTCTCTTAATGGAGGCCTGCATGTATGGTTGCAACCTCAAAATAGACTAAATGCGCCAACCTCAAAGTTACAATCAACTCTGTGCTTGTCAGCTTGGACCTTTTCTTTGGTTTGTGCCCTTCTTAAATGATCCTTCAATTCCACGAGAATGTCTTGGCTCTGTTGTATCAATCATGTACCATGAAGACCCCTGCTGTCACAAAATGCAATATCCACAAATGATAAGGATCATAGCATATAAATCTCTAAGGGAATTTGACATACTTGATGGACATATGTTGGGTGGTGTTGTAGCAATATTCTCTAAAATGTAACCATCTAACCCAATTTCCTTATTTGTTGTTGTCTGCTTTCACGTGTAGTTTAGGGTAACCTTCCACACCCATTTGTTGACTATCTCGGTCGATACCATCTGTCGAGGGTGATAGCTAGTACTAGAGGTCAATGTCGTGCCACTAATTTGAACAACTCCTGCTAAAGCGTACTCATGAATCTGTTGTCCACAATCCTTTGATGATGGTTTTGGAGTGAGCCCGTAGCACGAACACCTCTCTGAAAAATAATTCATCCACCTGTGCTGCACTGAAGTACGTGGCTATGGGAAAAAAGTGTGCAAACTTGATCCAACTATCTACCACCATGAAAATGCAATCTTTCCCCACGGTGCTCTTGGCAGACTTTGGTGATGAAATCCATGGATATACTTTCCCCGTGCTCTGGAATAGGTAGAGAACGGCGATCTACTTGAGGGGGTGTGTGTATCCTTGTTTTCTTGGCATGTAGTGCATTCTTTGAAATGCTTCATCACATCTTCCTTGAGGCCTTTCCATGCAAACCTCTCTCACCTTCAATACGTCTTATTGATGCCTTGATGCCCCGCTATTGTTGAGTTATGACATGCATGCGGGATCTTAGCTTTGGTGATCCGGGGAACTAAAAAGATGCGGCCTTTGTAATAGATGAGGTCATTTATGACCTTGAAGTTGTCATCCTGTATTTGTCAGTCGACTGGAAGGAACAGTTGACAAGCGAACTGTTCCTTTTCATATTCCACTATCAGTGTTCCTTCCAGTCAACTGAAATACCGGACATGGAAAATGGATGGCCGCCGGATAATGCATGCGGCCACTACATTTGTTCTTCCCTTTGTGAATTCAATGTCAAAGTCATAGGCTTGTATTTTTTCTTACCATTTTTTGTTGTCTTTCATTCAAATCCTTCTTCTCCAATAGATATTTAAAACTGTTGTAGTGGGTTGACCACAAACCTTGCACCTACCAAATATTGCTTGAATTTAGCTAGTGCATGCATGATAACCAACATTTCTTTGTAATAAATCGCATGCGTAGTTGAGGGATTATGGGTTTCTGAATTTCACCAAACGGCG
This sequence comes from Picea sitchensis, assembly GCA_010110895.2. Taxonomy (NCBI): domain Eukaryota; kingdom Viridiplantae; phylum Streptophyta; class Pinopsida; order Pinales; family Pinaceae; genus Picea; species Picea sitchensis. Next base: position 8,997 of record SNQJ01S0190921.1, on the reverse strand, counting down.
GTGCTTGATGCGCATCAACCGGCTGCCGCTTCCGAGGCATCACACTCCAAAATTGAAGGGTATGCGAAATCGGAAAAACTAGAACTGGGTGGTGCTCATGACCTCTTTCATTTTTCTCCATGCGACTTGGGCCTCATCATTCCATTTGAAGGACCCCTTTTTGGTCGGGTCAGTCAAGGGTGCGCACAGTCTGTTTGAAAAATTTCATATAGTATGTGCATAGGCCCGGGGAATCCTCGGTTGTGAAGTTTTCGGAGTAGGCCATTCCTAATGGCTATTATTTTCTCTAGTGTGCACCTTTGCCCTATGATGTGTCCCAAGTAAATCATACGTCATTCCAAACTCACACTTGGATTCCTTGGCTTGTATTGATTGTTCTTCCATGATTGATGGGATTTGGTCCACATGTCATAGGTGTTCCTCCCATGTCTTGCTATAAATGAGCAAGTCATCAAAGAATACCGACAAATGTTTCCTCATTTTGTTGAACACATGGTTCATGCAAGGTAGGAAATGTGGGCATTGGACCCAACCAAAGGGAATTACCAAAAAACTCGTAATGGTCGTGGTGACACCTAAAGGCTATTTTTGAGATCCTCCTCCCTCATCTTGATTACGATGGTAGCCGAAGCGAAGATCAATTTTTGTGAAATATATAGCTCCATGCAGCTCATCCAACAACTCATCAATCCTTGGAATTGGGTACCAATTCTTGAAAGTGATCGAGTTCATAGTTTTGTAGTCAATGCACATTCTCATCGTTCCATCCTTCTTCTTCACCAAGACTCTTGTGAAGAAAATGGGCTTGAACTTGGTCGATGTGTCCCATGTCTAGAAACAACCAGTGGCCTTCTCAATCTTGTCTTTATACTTCTTGGGATGCCTATAGGGGTGTGGTGATAATAGGATTAGCCCGACTTCTAGCTCAATGATGTGCTCAAACCCACATGCGGTGGTACACCTAGAGGAATCGGCCCAAACACTTTACGGTGCTTGTCAAGGATTCTTTTAATCTATGGTGTGTGATACGATCAGTTATTTTTAAACAAATAGGCGGAGATATAATAAATAAATGCAGAGAGATTTTGCGTATATCCAGTAATATAACAGAAATATATCGAGGAGATGAAACCATAAACAAAGAATCTGATGTCTACGATTTCACATTAATGAAAGAAATGTATGAATGCTATAAAATACACAGTGAAAGACTGGCTAGAATGGTGGCGGCTTATCACCGAGAAGAGAGATGTATTTCGCATTTGCAAAAGATGGTTACAATGAGGCTCAAAGGCTAGCACAATAGATGGGAATGCCAAGTCCTATACATCCAAAACCCTAACCACAGAATGGAAGCGCCAAAGTCATGTGGGCCCCGTTTGGGTAAGTTGGTGCATCAACTTCGAGGGTCGTAACTTTGCTCGATCTCCGTTTAGGTGATAATGATCTTCGTTTGAAGGTATCGTCGAGGAGATTCATTTTGGGGGCTCAATCATGCCGGCTATCATTGAGAACTTCGATCTCGAAAAACTTCATTTAGGCCCTCAAAATGGCCAGTGAAACACAGCTAAAATAGTAAATTGCCAAAATGGCGAAAATTGTTTGAGCCATTTGGAAAATGTGAGTGACCCATCGATATCCACTGGATCAATCCTCCCTCCTTAGGAAGAAATGGTCTCCATTGCATTGAGTTCAGGAGAGGGAAAAGCATTGTTGAATCTGCATCTTGGTGAGCTGCTTGTCTTCTTGGAGAAGTCACGCTATGGTTGTGGAAATCGTCGCAGAACGTGGTACGGAAGGTTTGGACCCTTTTTAACCCGGTCGGCTATTTTAGATGGGCTGTGTGCGAAGGAATCTTAGATGCTTTCTTTGCCAACCTTAATGGAGCCTTACATTGGATAGAAAGTGCTTTGAAAGTAGAAGGCTGTGTGGTGGTGGTACCGGTATCCTTATGTTCACCCTTTAGGCAGATTATGGAGAGATGAATTTTCTAGTATGAGATACTACCTTGCCTTGCTTGTTTAGGTGGGGGCGTTAGTTGGAACCACCTGCGGTATCACGTAGAGATGACCCCAATTAATAATGACACTCACGAGGAATTGAGACTCATAGATAGCATGGTGTTTCCACATATATGCGAGCCAAAGAGAGCATCCGCAGAGACATCGATTAAGGACAGCATCACATAATACCTCATCCTTGAAGGGTTGGATGCATTATGACAATCGACACTGTACGAAGATCTAGATCCTTGGCGAAGCCACCAATGTTAACGTAGTTTAGCGGGTGTGGTGTTGTCGACAATCCCAAGCTGTTTGGCGACCTCTGGTGAGATGAGGTTCTTCCGGCTTCAGCTATCAACAATAAAATGCAGGGGTCCCCTTCACCCACATCATGAATGAGAAAATCGCTCCCCTCTTGAGGATCACATTGGTTCTTACGGTTGAATTGACATTAATTAGCGACAATAGCAGTGAAGTCTGCGTCGATGATCTATCTTTTCCCATTATTTTGAGTCAGGTTCTGAATCGGGGTTCGGCTCCGTGTCTTTGATCTAGGCCACCAATTATTAGTGACATTCATGAGTGTTGTGCGGGGCTTTGTGGAAATCGCACCATTTTCGGTGTCCTTCTTTGTCTTCCATTGACCCTTCTTTCACGTGTCTTGAATTTGGTTTTGGAGGTGTTTGTTGGGGGCATGCTTTGTCATACTTTGGTTGTTCGCGGTTGCGGTCCGAATTCCCGTTTGTTACGGTGCTTAAATTTACGCTCAATTTTATGACTTATATCGATAAAAGCGACACCGGTGTCCAGAAAATCCATTCGGTTTGGATGTATCACGTGGCAAGTACGGTATTCGGAATCAAATGTCATTGAGTCTTTGATACCTAGCTTGAGTGCAGCGTTATGGAAGGTATTGGTGAACTCTGGGCCTTGGCCTCGCGCAGCGGTGTGGTCCATCATGTATTGTTCCTCATAGTTTCCAACGGTAGTATTGTTCCTTTACCGCATCACAAAAAAATCCCAAGTGGGCTCATTATATAATCGGAACTCCTGTGGAACTCACTCCCGATAAGTTTCCATAATGTTTGACATGGGGAGAGCATTAAGGAGTCCAAAGGTGATCTTTCGCTTAATGCGGAAAAATTATGAGCGGAGAAATAACCTTCTAGCAGGTTAACCATTTATCTAGGGCATTTGCATCTTTTTGACCTTCGATACGGGAATATCAAAGTGCTGTACCTTGAAAGCGAGGTGCCTCCAAAGTGGTCTCTTGATGAAGATCTGCTTGATGCTATCGGCTGAAGTTGAAGGATGTGGGAAAATTCTCCATCATTTCGTCCCTTTGTCGTGAGAGCTTGCTCAAACAACAGGCGATAGGATCGTCTGCTCCATCGTTTTCTTTTCTTAAAGCCATTGGGGTTTCTTGGGTGTCGCGAGGCGATTGTCTTCAAGAGATGGCTCGAGACCCAACTTGCTATACTCGGACATAAAATTAGGGACGTACACTTTAAAAAGCGAACAAAGAGCATTTTCGATACCAGCGATCAGGATTATTTTCAGTACGAAATGAGGCGGAGATATAATAAATAAATGCCACAGAGATATATCAGCATTATATCCATTAATATAACAGAAATATATCGGAGATGAAACCATAAACAAAGAGATCTGATGTACCACCGATTTCTATTAATGAAAATGTCACGGTAAAATCACGAGTGAAAAGACTGCGCTAGAATGGTGGCATTATCTGAGGAAGAGATGTGATGGCTACTCGCATTTGCGAGAAGATGATTATAATGAGGTTCGGAAGGCCTTTTACAATAGATGGGAGTGCCAAAGTCCTATACATCCAAAACCTAACCCTAGGAGATGAAGCGCCAAAAGTCATGTGGGCCCCGTTTGGGTAAGTTGGTGCATCAACTGCGCGGGGTCGTAACTTACGCCTCGATCTCCCGTTTAGGCGATAATGCTTCGTTGGAAAGGTATGCATTCGAGGAGATTCATTTTGAAGGGCTCAATCATGCCTTTGGATATAATTTGAGAACCTAGATCTCGAAAAAACTCATTTAGGCCCTCAAAATGGCCCGGGAGGTGAAAACACACTTCAAAATAGTAAATTGCCAAAATGGCGGAAAATTGTTTTGAGCCATTTGGAAAATGTGGTGGCCCCGATATCCACCTGGATCGTGCACCTTTTCCCTTCTCATCCACCCGTGTTGAGACCTTACATTCCAACTTGCGTAATACGATTTCATCCCTCTAGAAGATGGCTTCCATCCTCTTAGTTGTGACCACTCTGGAAAAGTTACACATCATGCCTCGAGCTGTCCTTCGTCCTCCTTCCTCCACAAAGGACATTTTCATGGTCTTGTAATTTGTGGTGATGGGTCCTAAAAGTGTTGAGCCATTTGCACTAGGCTGATGTTGGTGTCGGGAAGATCCATCCCACATACACATCCCCTAAACCAGCATGCCTTCCCAAGGTGGAGTTTCATACCTGGTATGTATCTGTTTCAAGGCATAGTACTACCACCTTTTACCTCCACTTTGAATCCTTCATACTCTATTGTAGGTATGTGCCTACTCTTCAGTAATGCTGCGTCAATGAAATTGTGGGAGCTCCTCCATCAATCGAGCAGGCACCTTTTTCCCTTGTAATACCCCTCTCATCCACAATTTGTTGAACTTGGAACATTAGATGCCAAGCGTAGCCTTCTCTCAGCTGGCCTGATCTGGTTCTGAGTCCTCTTCTTCTGCCTCTAATGTTTTAGCCTCCATGTTTTTGTATCTGACCATACTCATCGCAGCTTCTTCATCATTGGAAGTGACCTCAATGTAATGTTCTGTCCTCGTCCCATGCACTTGTGTGGCGAGGTTATAGCTCCTTGCATTTGAAGCAGAGTTGCTTCCTTCTCGATTCCCTCACGGTGTTGTCATCTATTCTACCACAGCCCTTGTCACAACCCTTAGGGTCCCGTCCTCCCTAGTTTATTGGAGGCCTTTGATCTCTTTCCCCACTGTTAAAAGAGATTAGTGCAGGTATAAATTTTTTTGTTTGAGGTGACCCAAATCCATCTAGATCTTCCAAATGGCTTCTACGTAGGGTAGGCTTGAAGGCCTTAACCCAACCCTTCCAAGGTTCCATCAATCCTTCTGTAAAGAGAATCATGAGCCTAGTTGGGGACATAACTTTCACCATCACTACCAATCTATGGAACTCATCAATGTGCATCGTCGGTACGTACTACATTTGTTTAAGTTAGGTGAGCTCTTGGAAATGTAGCTCAGGATCTCTTTGATTAAATCTATCAATGAGCCTTTGATTGAATTCTATATAGGATACAATCAGGTTGTGGTCAATTATTGGTGAGCCCATGGTACCACCGGTCGTGGGCCTCGCCATCCAAGTACATAGTGGCTTAAGCGTGGAATCCATCTCTCTCTCATGGGGTTAGGCTGCAAGTAAGTATCCAGCTTTGCACCCATTAGCAATGGCATCATCTGCTTACCATCAAGAGGTATGGAATATCTATCTTCCCTACCCTTTGCTCCAACTCAAAGCTGCCCTTATGGTTCATCCTAGGTTGGTTTTTTGAACCTGAGTTGAAAATATTGGTCTAGGGACATCTGTATTTGAACTTTCATATCCGAGCTATAGTATTCCCTGGTACTACTGGCTAATTGTTCCACAAAATCTTCAACACAATTCCCTCGCCCTTGCTCTGTGAATGTGGGCATGTATGAATGCAGGGTTAGCTCTGCTACCGAGTGTTGGCCTAGTGGTTCATCCATGAACACCTTTGTGTAATATGATTGATACGTTGCTACCAATCTGCCCATGGAACGTGACACCTCCAAGACTTTCTTTGGATCCCGGTGCTTTCTCCGGGTTATGTCTGGCTTCCTCATGGGTTCCACCGGATCCTCTAGCCTCCTTATTCCCATACATATCGGGGTCACTTTGCCTCAATGGTTTACTTTGCATCGGAAGGTCGGAGTTATCCTAGTTTGGTTCGTTCATTTTCTATGATTCTCATCAACTTTCTTCAGGTTTTAGAGATTTTGGTATTATTATACATTTGGTTTCCTAATACTCATCCAAGTGTTTGACCAATGTGCTTCTTGTCGGTTCATGTTTTATTTGGAACTTACCAGAAATTCAACTACTAAAGAGCCAAGCCACGAGGCTCATGGTAGATCTCTAACCCTTCCATTACGACTGCCTTCAATGTTGTTTTCTTCCTCCAGTTGCTTAACAATTCCCACAGCCTTACGCATTAGATCTCTCCACAGGTTTTGGAGGATCGAGGCTCTGACCTGTATGTGATCCCAAGCCAAATTCTTTCTTGGAATCACTAAAATACTACTACTTTATTGGGTCATTAAGTGCATACAAAGATTCATCAACATGGAGATCAAATATATTCAAGATGTAGAAACACCAGCAAACAAGATACGACCTTTTATTATGAGCAATGTAAGATCAATACAATAGATGGCCAAATCTGGCATAAACCTCAGATTTCCATACAAGCAATAGATATGAGAGTACTTCTAAAAATTTCTCCCGCTAATACAAATAATAATGCCTCCAAAAGGCGGGAATAAAGAAATGAAAAGATCAATACAAGTGAATTTGAATGCCAAATCCCGAATTTGAAGAATTACCCACTTCAATGAAGAGAAATTTTGAGAACCCACAATGAAATCATCCCTGCTACCAAAGATTACCAATCACTGAAATATCACTGAATATAGTTCGGGTGATGGTAAGAATAACCAGGTGCGGTTTTTCAAGATCCCTCTCAATCTCATTAGATCTGAATTTCCCTTTGGGTAAGGTGCCCCACTAAATGGTAAGAAACCTTAGTTGGTTTTGGCCCGATGAAGGAGGTCTCCAAATGATCTAAAACTCTCCAAGAATATAGATGGTATGGTAAGAATAGCAGGTGACCGAATCTCAAGATCCCTCTCAATCTCAGGTGATCCTAAGATTTCCCAGATGGGGTGCCGGATTGGATGCCTAGAACCCTAGGTAGTTCGGCCCTGATGAAGGAGATGTCAAATGCTATGAAACTATCCACCCAGGTGCCTGAATCTCCAAGATCCCTCTCAATCTCCGTAGATCTGAATTTCCCACTGAATGGGGTGCCCCGTTGGATGACTAGAACCCTAGCTGGTTCGGCCCTGATGAAGGAGGTCTCCAAATGCTATGAAACTATCCAAGAATATAGATCGGGCTATGATAATCCCGTGGGAGAAGTTTCGGACTCAGATCTCAAGCAGATCTCCCTAGATCTGAGTTTTACTGAATTACAAGACGTCCCCTATGGCTCCAAGATGTCCCAATCTGTAGAGAAATGTAGAATGATGGTAACCCTCCATAAAATCCCTCAAACTTATGGTCCTCCCCCTTTTGAAGCAATAGATGGAGATGGGTTGAGACTAGAATGGTGTGGAGGAGTCTTTCATCCCCGAGACCAAGCTGCGGAACAAGGTGAGTGGATATTTCACCACTTAGTTGCTCACAAGGGTTTGTACAACAAACCCCCAAACTGAATGCTCAAGAGAAATAGCAAATGCTAGTCCAAAACCATAATGAATAATAGGTTCACCCCAACCTCTTACTTATACTTCTCCTTCTAATTCTCTGTTGAGTTAGGTTAACTCCCAGGGTTAATCTTCTATTTTTCTGTTGAGTTATCTTTTACTCCTGTATCCTTTTCCTTTCTTAAGTCAACTTAATAATATAACTTTTAACTTCTTGACTTCCCCCCCCCTCAGTGTGAGACTATGACCTAGTGGGGGTGCCCAGGCCACTAAGTCTCTTCATCACCTCTCTAAGAGGTGGGGGACATTACATTAGGTCCTTTGTTCATTCTCCCTGGCTTAACCACGATCTCAAAATCATATTCCTAAAATAGCAGAAGCCATATGCATATGCTTCCCTCCAACACTTTCTTGTTGACTAGGTATTCCAGTGCGGAGTGGTCAGTGAACATCTTAAAGTTTCCTCCCAACAAGTAGTGGTGAAACTTCTGTAGCGTATACACCATGGCTAACCCTTCTTTGTCAGTGGTGGTGTAATTGATTTCAGCTGTAGATAATTTCCTGCTAGCAAAGGCTAGTGGGTGGTCAATGTCTCTTGGTCCTAGTTGTGATTAAACTGCTCCTAATGCAATAGGGGATGCATCGACATGCACATGAAATTCCTTGCTCCAACCTGGGAAAACCAGAATAGCTGCAGTAACCATTTTTTGTTTCAGTGTGTTGAAGCTCTGTTTGCATTCTTCTGTCCATTGAAACTGACAATCTTTCTTCAAAATCTTCTGCATGGGTGTTGTGATTTGTGTATATCCTTTAATGAACTTCCTATAGTATCCATTATGTCCCAACGTAGTGCACAGTTGTCTGACTGAAGTAGGAGGGGGTAAATCGACTATAATGGCAATCTTAGATGGATCTACCAACAATCCCTTCTTACACACAATATGGGCTAGAAGCACTCCAAAGGGTGAAAAGAATATGCACTTATTCAGGTTCAGGGAAATCTGACATTTCATGCACTTATCCAACATTAGTATTAAACATTCAATATGATTTTTCAATAAGCTAAAAACAGTCCAATCATCAAAATATGCTTCCAAAAATTTATGTAAAATCTCCTTGAATGCTTCGACCACCACCCTAGAAACGATAATTGGTGCATTCTTGAATCCAACTGACATTACTATGTACTAGTAGGATCCCCATTCTGTAAAAAAGGTGGTATTATGGTGATCTTCCTTGGCAATGCTGATCTGATGGTATCCTAAAAATCCATCTGTGAAGGAGTAGACCTCTTGTCCTCCCACATTGTCTGGTACTTCGTCAGTAAATGGTGTAGGGAATGGGTCATGCAAACAGGAATCATTCAGCTTCCTAAGATATACACATATCCTAATGTATTTGGTCTTCTTATCCTGCACCACCATAGGGATAATCCATTCTA
>SNQJ01S0190920.1:0-12737 GCA_010110895.2 Picea sitchensis | reverse complement strand
AACTGAATTAACAATTGTTATGTCTTTTATCTATTTGGAAGAAACAAGATATGGATAACAGTAATCAAAATTATATCATTTGCACATGATCTAGATAGCTAAAGTAGTCATAAATCATAGACAAGGTGATATACAAAACATAAAACAAAATATTGATATATTGAGAAGCTAAAGTTGTGAGAAAACATCAATTCTGCTTCAGTTTGTATCAGAACTCCATATCCTTGTTCTCCCATGAATGAGGATGAACATTATTACAAAAATCATAGGTTTATATAAGTCTTTCCACAGGGTAAAAAGCTCCCTGTGGATAATATCAAACAGTTTTACATAATCTGGGAGATATCCCAAAATCACCTAAACTAAGAAAATAAAATGCAAGTGAAATCTGTAAGACATCCCCTAACTACTCATTATATCTACTGCCAATTCGAATTTACCTGCAATAGCATACAGATATCAAATTAGAAAGATATTTCATTAAGAAAACCATAAAAAATTAATTCCATAGACTTAGCTACAGAATCTTCTGATTCTGTAGCTAGTCAAAAATAGCAAACAGGACCAGATAGCAATCAAATAAAATCAAATCCAATAATCTTTTAATAATCATCAAAAACGAATTACCAATGATTCAAGTGAAATTATAATTCAAATTAAACAATATCAAAATGAATGCAATCGAAACAGAGTAAATAATGCTCTGTTTTCAGTTACCATAAAACATGGTCAAACTTTGACAGGCCTGTTTCGTATCAACGAAATTAAGCAATGAATCGAGTCATGTGAGATACGATGTAATTGTAATCAATACGAACATAATCGAACAGAATCGTAATCATATAAGATATGATATGCCACAACATAATAATAATCGATACCATTGAACACAAAATATATTTGTTACAGCTGTAACAATATACATAAAGTTCATGTCGTTTCAATCAACAGTAAAGATAGGCAGGCTGTAGAGATTATGCATAAGATTCATTCTGTTGTCATCAAATACTAATATGGGAAGGCTGTTACGATACAGCCAAAATTCAACAACAGCAATGATAACCATAAGTTGGGCAACAATCAAATAAAATCGGGTCTGAGTCAAATATAGAACAACTCGTTATCCTGGGCATGATCATTTCCATTTTACAAATCCATTCGTAACTGAATATCCATTGTCATTTCCATTCAAAAGAGAATAGGGTCGACTGGCCACAACGAATTGACTGGATGGGACTTGTATGACTATTATGATTTGTATCAATTCACGATTTGGGTAAATATAAAACAAGACCCTTTTTAAACATAATCCAAACCGTATCCGAACTGGTCAAAATCATATGTAAATAAAATTGTAACAGATAACTATCATTTACCCATCATGTGCATCATAACCAATTCGGATCAAAACATAGACCGTGTTTCAAAATTTGAAATGTGAAACAGCTTGTGTCTATAATAGATGCAACAGAACATTCAATTGTAACTAATTTAAAACAATCAAATCCACATTACGATTAATAGAATCAACCTCAAATCAAATCAAAACTAAAAACAATAACGAAATTCGATTTATTAAAACGAAATTAGATACAGAAATGCATGCTTATGTGTCAAAACCAATCCACGCTGTAAACAGAGCTTATGAGTGTGTCACATATAAACAGGGGACTATCATACCAGTGAGGTTGCTCGGGCTATGCCAACTTTGAATTGACGATTTCCGTAGCGGACTCGACATTCTTAAACAGAATTGAACCTGTGGTTCGCTGCTTCTTGTCAGTGGGTTGCACCTTCGCATTATGACTGGTGAGTTTTTCCACTTGATCTTCCAGAGCATGAATTCTGGATTGCAACATCGGCACATCTAGGTAGTATCTTTCCAGCCATAAGCCACATTGATCGCATGGTGGAACAGCTGGTTGAGCAGAAGAGGGTTTCGACGAGTTACCGAGGGTTCCATGAGGCATTTCAATGCCTAGAAAATTGGGATCATCCCGCAAACAAGGTGGTAGGTTTTTGACAAAGACGTAAGGAGGTTTCTCACACAGACCTTCTGAGTAGGGATACTCAGTTGCAAGGAAACGTTCAATCTCCAAGTCGGAGTCTTCACTGACCACGATAGGCTCACGGTTGAAAGGGAGTCTCGGTTTATTTCTTGCCATGCGAGAGATTAATCGAGCATTTTTCTTTCCTTTAGAATTAGCACTAGCTTTAGCTTTGGGCTTTTTGGCTGCGGGCTTAGCAATTTCGACCTGTTTGGTCACAGACATGGGCAAGTTCATAGGTGAGTCGGGTAGAGGCTTGGGTAGCAAAACGTTGTAAGGCACAGGGGGGATAGGCTTGCTTTCGGCTACCATAGGTTTATCAACCTGTGGTGGACTTGAGTATTCAAAGCCATTACGACTAAGAAAATCACTCCAACAGTCACGACGCAACCCCAACTCATAAACCATAATCATTTTAATTAACCCAAAATGGAAGAGGCTGGTATCGGCCTGGTTGCGTTTGTACCTTTTAGCCATCTTAAACAGACTCCTAAGCAGGTAGTGAGGCATATTAAGCTCGTAGCCTATAAAAACCATCAATAGATGAAGGTGATACAAGAAAACGAACCCGTACCTGCCCTCGCAAGTAATGAATTGCTTGGTTATCATTAGCAGGTCATGCCAGCGCTCCTTTAACATATTTGCAGGCAAACCTTTGTCATAGGAATTCACCATTCGAGACTGGAAGAGCAATGTCCATGGGACATCTTCCACTTTGCAATTTTTTGACCACTTCTGTCCCGTAGCAGGCACACTGGTAGCCAAGCTAAAAAAAAAATCATTAATTTCCAGTTGCACATCCCCAACCTTGGCTCGGCAGCCATTGAAGGTTAACACAAATTGCCGAGCCACGCTAGGGTTATAACCATCGAATTTTTGTACGAACGGGAGCCATCCGGATTACTCCATGTCGCTATAAGTTCCATCGAACATCAGCAATGCTTGGCAACCGTTGGGCTCGGCCCTTACGACTGGAGCCATGGCTTGTTTGCATAGTAGGGTTTGAATTTAACAATACAATACACAGGGTCAAAAATCGTTACGACTAACAGCTGCAGCGCTCAAAGGGGCATGGATTAATTGTATGAGTGCGAAGGTGGTGGGATTACCACTGCCATGCAGGATAATAATGGCACAGTACAGTGTTGTTCCATCCACCATAATATCATTTAAACCATATGAATCGGCCAACCCGCCAGTTTGGGCGGTGGATAATTGTATCAACTTGCCATACCAAGACCATATATTATATGAATGCACCATTGCATAACTTACAACCATTCAATCAAAACCCAAAGTTAACCAATGCACCATTGGATAATTTAATGCTATTTCCATCAAACTCATAATATTACCAATGCGCTTGTTGCATAGTCAAATGTTTTGATTCGAAGTTTTAAAAACATTATAACAAAAGATCTCATAAATTTGATAAGTCAAGAGCTCATAACAATAAGGATCATATATAAAACCAAAATCAACCATGACCCTTATAGAATCAAATGTAATCAATAAATTTGCATGCTCAATGGCTTATTAATCAAATAAAATCAAAATGCGCAATCAAATGAGAGTATATAAATGGACATAGTTTGAAAAGATCACTCCAGCCACTTAAAAACAAACCAAAGGTAGGTGCCTTTCAGAATATCAATGAGCAGATGATAACAGTCCAAATAACGATGGAGGAGTTTTCACACTTTCAGTTATGAAAACTGAATCGAAACCAAATTGCAATTGTCGCAAGAAATAAAAAAAATGTCTAGTTGCAAAATGCGACGATGACTTGTCGTTTAAGAGACGATAGGTGTAGGCAGCTTATAGGGCATTTGAAAAAATTGAATCAGCTGCCAACAGTGTGCTTGAAGAATACAAGTACACATCCCCTCCTTCTTCCTTGGAGGTCTTTTCTTTTGTAGAAGGAGATTCTTCAAATACCTTGTTTTTCTCAACTTTGGATCTACATTGCTTTTTGTAGTGCCCTTATTTTCCACATCTCCAACATACCTTTACACAACTTCTGGGATATTTAGATCTACCCTTAGACTTAGATCTCCCACTTGATAACTTAGATCTATTTATTTCTTGGGAACGTCCTCTTGCAAATAATGTGTCTATGCTCTGTCCTTCCATATTATTTTGTCTCATCTCCTTCGACAACAAAGATGAAACCACTTCATCAAAATTCAAAGAAGTTGTGTTACTACCTATGGCCACAACCAGACTATCCCACGAGTCTGGTATAGAACACAATAAACTGATACATTTATTTTCATCTAAAATTTTAATCTCATTAGATACTAACTGACTTATTACAGTATTGAAGGCGTTCAAATGCTCTACCACCGAGTCTCCATCTCTCATCTGCAGGTTATACAGCTTCTTTCTGAGGAATAGTTTATTCACTAGGGACTTAGACTGATACAACTTCCCCAACTTATCCCATAAATCCTTGGTTGTAGCTTCATCTGACACATTCAGTAATATTGAATCTGAGAGTGTTGGCCCTTGACTAAGTTTTGGAGATCCTTGGTCATGTTTGACCTCTTTTGGGACTTCGATAGGCTTGTTGAAGGTGGAGTGCAAGTCGAAGTAGGGATCACGGGATTGCGGCCCCTTTTTAGGGAAGTTTTGGGATTAGGGTTTATGCAACGGGTATGGGATGTCGGCCCATGAGTTCCACCCATGTTTAGGCCCATTTGGTAATGTATAAATAGATATCTAGGCGATGTAGGAAGAGGCGAATGTGCAAAGTGCAAATAGTTGTAGATGCTTTGTGCATGCTATGTGTTAAGAACTTGTAGGGATAAGTCCAAGTGATTGTAAGAAGATTTTGTATAGACAGTAACAAGGCTTTGTGCTTAAACCTAGCTCGGGGAAGGAAGATCTGGTGAGGTGTGCACAGATCTCCTGTCCTATGCGGAATGGGTTCGGAGGCTTTGTACATGTAAGGAGATTGACAGAAGATAATAAAGAAGACGAAGAGTTGGTGGATGTAGCCCCACATTGGGGTGAACCATGTATATCTTGTGTTATGGTTGTTTTGTGCATTATGGTTGTATGTTAGCGATGTGATTTATGCTTAGTGTCGATATCTTTATGTATGATGCATCTGGTATACTAGCTTAGTGCTTAGTAATGTGAATGAATGCTAGATCTGATCTCTTTCCATATGATAAGTGCTTGAATGTGTTAGATATTTTTGAATACTACGTTGCTCTATAATTAGGGTTTGAATCTGTGATGTGAATAAAGGTTAAATATTGATGAATGTTAGATGCTAAGTGCTTTGTTAAAGTGGTATAATCACAGATCTGTGTCCCAGCTAGGTTGTAGACACTTGAGTCCTGCAACCACCCCTGCCTCTACCTCGGGTGAGATTTCATATGCTTCGCAGGTGTTTCCGAAAGGGCCGGTAGTTAGGGTTTTTTTGGTGCATTGTTGAAACATTGAACCCTGGGTCTGCCCCTCTGCCAACAAATGGTTCCATTGCTGAGACCTGAAACTATGATTGTTGGGAACTGAAGAAAAGAAAGCTTAGTGTGTAGATCTGTTTCTTTAGTCCACATCATTGACTTGCGAAGATTTGTGCTGAGAAGAGAATTTTGATCTAGAGAAAAGAGGTAATACCTTGAAGCTTTGTGCTCTGAGAAAGGTAAGATAAGTGAAAATTTTTGTTCTGAAAGAATGGATCTAGGTATGTTTGATAAATTTTGTTTGAATCTAAAAACTAGGGCACAGTTAGAAGAAAGAAGATTTGATATGAATAGATCTGATAGAAATAATTAAAGGTATGTTATCTCTATGCATAGAAAGAATGTTTGGACTAACAAATGGATGCAGGATCCTAGAAAGAATTTTTTGCAGGTTAATTACTGTGATCCCAGTGCGCAGTACAGGAAAGGTTGGGGATCATTTAAGACAAAGAGAGGATTAACTCTTTGTTGTAGTTGCAGAAGACTGAGACATCTTGCTAAGGAATGCCCTGGTAGAAGGCCTAGTTGTCTTTGTTGTAAATCCATGGACCATGAAGTTTTGGATTTCCGTAGAATGATTGCTAAAGTTGAAAAGATGAATATGAAATAAGAAAAATATGAGACAGGCCAAGAAACTAAGGATATGATAGAACCTAAGAAAGAATCAAAGACTGTATTACTACAGATGAAAGAAACCTTGAATGATCACAGAGATATCAACTTAACAGAGGTCTTAAAAGAGAAAGAGTACATAGAAACAAGAATAGGAGATTTTGACATAGACAGTGTCTTGGATGAGGAAACACAGGTGAATATCATAACAGAAAGAACTTGGGAAATTTTGGGAAAGCCTGTTATGGTTTCTTCATTAGGAGGAATAGGATTATTTAGAGGAAAGTTGATAACCCTATGTGGAACACTTACCCAGACATCTATGAGTGCTCATGGCACTTCGAAAGAAGAAGAATTTGAGATCGTTAAGTTTGTTGAGAACAACGCCCCATTTTCTATCTTGCTAGGAAAAACCTGGATTGAGAAAGATCATATACGAAGGAAACAAATAGAGGAGGATCTAGAACAGAAACAACAAGAACTAAGAGATTTCATGGCTAAGAGAATAGCGCACTTATTGGAATAACAAGAGAACCAGTCGAAGCTACTAAAGACCAAAGATATGAATGTCGAAGTTGAAAGGACACAGGAAGACATGAGACACCTATCTATACAAGAGAGTAGAGAACCTACCCCAAAAAGAGAAGAAGTATTACCTTTGAACCCTACGAAAGACCCTCCACAGTGCGAAGTTATCATGCCAAGAGGAGATAAGAATGATAATGGAAAAGAAGGCCAAAAAGCTTAGTAAGAAGAGGGAAAAGTTAGAAAAATTGCAAGAAGCTCTAGAAAGAACTTCGCAGAAGGAAGGTTTCCAGAATTTGAACTTCGTCAGAATATCAATACAACATAGATTGGCACTTCTCCATGGCGAAGAAATATAACAGTTGGAGGCATTACGACCGTTCGATCGATGCTCCCAAATGGTTAGGAAAGTAGTTATGTCCCAAAAGTTCACCATTGGACCGTTGGGACCACGCCATAACAGATGGAATTGCATTGAATAAGGCTTTGCGACCCGTTGAAATAAACCATTACAGTGTTATCTATTTATCTCGTCAAGTGTTGCACCGAGAACACTTTTGCTAATTGTGATTATCTGAGCCCACAGAGAACTAGTTGATTTTGTGCAATGATCATTGAGACCTCGCCATCCATTTTGTTAACAGTGAGTATTGTTCACCGACCTGAGATATCAGATCTCAAGTGTGCATGTCGGACGAAATTAGCGCAGCATAAAAAGCTGTCAAAGAGATTCTAATAAACCTCATGGCCAAAAAGGTGATGTCCATAGGCATCCAAGCCTCACCGATGCGAGGAGTGCAAACCTCCCCATCGACTACCTGTGGATTTGAACCATCCCGAGCTACGACCGAGAAAAGAACCAAGCATCGTAATGACTTGGCGAATGTGAAGCTAATTCCATCCATCCTACCTGACTACATCCCACCCCTGGCCAGTGTGGTGAGTCGTGATAGTGTCCTGAGGGACTTCGACTACACATTCATCACTGTGTACCTTCCGAAGGGAATACAAGCAGTCAGAGTCAATTGGAGAGGATTCCAACCTTAAATATCAGTGACTATAACCTAGGAGACCGCAAGAGCTATGGCATTCTCACACCTCACAAATAATTGACCAAGATGAAGGGGAATAAATCGAAGATCATCCCCCAGTCGTGGACTATAATTGACCAAGACGAAGGGGAATAAATCGAAGATCATCCCCCAACCATGGACTATGGACATCGCGAGGTCCATTGTCTTGAACGTGATGAAGATACCACATTTCAAAAGGCACCAGGAGGTTAACGTGTGTGCTAAGATCTTGTTGTCATGCTTCCATGGCGAGTATCTATGGTTAGACCAACACATCACCATCGATTCGGTGTTGATCCATAGGATCACCAGATTGCGCATGCAGGGACTAGACCCACAGTATTTTTATCCAGGGAAGGCTATAGACCATGCCCTGGCACAGAATATCCAAGACACCTACGATGATGTAGAGAAAGGGACATGAGGCTACAAGGTAGCCTCCATTCAGAATGGCGCAGTGCGCCTTGCTTACCAGTTGATTGCTGGTAAGATAGTAAGAAAGAACAGACCCATGCAGGTCATAGGTTTTTTCGTTGACCTTGCAGGAAAATGTGTGGAAGGACTACAGATGAACTAGGCAGTTACCTAGCCAATCAGTTAGAACTGGATTTTCACGAAGCTTAGGATTAGGGCTATGAGTTCCATTTTAGCTAGTTGTTGATCCTCATCGCATTCACTGCTTGGGAGATGCCGGAAGGTGTGACCTTCCCTTACATTGAACCGTTCGAACCATTAGTTGTGAAGTTCACCATGCTCTAGTATTCGAACGATATGGGAAACAATGGCAGTCGAACGCAGTATTCCATACCTACTACCTGCAGTTGAAGAGAGATATTGAGTCTTTCCCTCATATGACGTCGAATACCCTAGATAGGTTCAGACGCCTTATGAAGTTCCGCGCAGATAGGCATTTTATTTATATTAATGTGCACACAAACAAAAGTAAAGAAGAGCTTCAGTCCTACTACAAGCTCATAGAGGAGATCCTAGAAGAAATCACTAAGGAATGGCCCATAGAGTTCCTTATACCAGTCAACCAGGCAGCATTGTTTGATCCCAACCTCAATGGAAGCCTGGTGGTTACTCACGAAGAGTATGATGCACCAAGCAGTAGCAGGAAGAAAAAGAAGGAATATGTACAGGAAATACACAGCACATCAGAAGAGACTGCCTCATATTCACCTAGTGGAGGAGGAGACGACAAAGTGGACAAAGAAGAAAAAGAAGGGGAAGACGACAACCAGAAGCAGGGTGAAGTAACACCGCCTAGGAACCCCTTTGAAGAGATAGAGACAACCAAGAAAAGAAAGGTCCCCCCCATGAAACCTACATCACGGAAGAAGTCCAAAGAAAGTAAGTCGAAGCTGCAGACTGTACTCATGGTCAATGACTTTGACTTCATTATCGCAGTTGTATCATATGCCTCAGAAGATATTTTGTATAGAACTGAAGCCAAACAAGAAGCCATGTATGATAGAATTAATACATAGCTAAAATGATTACAACAAGCCCTTCACTCTAGCCGTGTAGTGCCCACTATGCCCCCACCACCAGAACAACCAGAGTTGGGAGATGAGCATGCCCAACTTCACAGAATAGTTGATGCGACCGAAGCTCCCCTTCATCATGTGTAGGAAGAAAGAGACCAGGCCTCAGTGGACCTGAAGCAAGCACAAGAGGAAATCATAGAGCAACGCTAAGTTGCGCAGCAGAATAAGGATGACCTTCAAACCAAGTTTGAAGAAAATAAAGCACAGATCCAATAGGAGAAAGAACAATTGCTCGAGGAGAAGGTCAAAGTTAAAGAAGCAGTCAACAGACCACTTTGCTCTGTGACAAGATTGGAGTAGATGGAATAAGACCCAGTAGTAAATCAAGTCATGAATCTTGTTGAATCCATTCAACAGCTTCAACAGAGGGTTGAAAAACTAGAGCTACAAACAGTACCAAGCACTCTGCAAGAAGTGCGAGACCAGAGAGAAGCAACTTCCCGGAGCACAGTTGAAAGGATCAAAGCATTAGTTGTAGAATGTAAACAGTTAAGAAGTCGTAGTGCGTAGAATTATGAGTGCCTTACCGAGGACCCTGAACTGAAGACACTGGAGTCACATCTCCAGGAAGCAAAGTAGCAAGCAGCAAAATTACAAGCATAGTTGAAACTCTTGTCAGTAGTTGAGAGGATGAAAAGATCCCAAGAACAGTGCATGGCTCAACAACAGGTTCGTGCCATAAAAAGAAAAGTCATGGAAGTGACTCAAAATCTCCAGCCAGTCTAGGATGCAGCTTGCCTACTTTTTGAGGAGATTGAATGCCGAGGAGCAGAGCTAGAACAAGTAGTCACTTCAGTGGAACATCCCTTAGAAGGACCTATGAGCGAGGCATTTATTCATGAGTTCTTCGAGAAGGAGGCCTTGGTGCAACAATAGGTTGAAGCAATTCGAGCCAAGCTCAAGGATTTTGAGGCAAAGTTACCCAGACCAGAGTGACTCAGGATGAGTCATAGGTGAGTGTTGGGGGCCTGTTGGCCCTTGACCAAGTTTTGGAGATCCTTGGTCATGTTTGACCTCTTTTGGGACTTCGATAGGCTGGTCAAAGGCAGAGCATAAGTCAAAGCAGAGATAGCAAGATCTTAGCCCCTTTTTAGGGAATTTTTTGGATTAGGGTTTATGTAACAGGTATGGGATGTCGTCCCATGGGTTTTACCCATGTTTAGGCCCATTTTGTAATGTATAAATAGATATCTAGGCAATGTAGGAAGAGGAGAATGTGAAAAGTGCGAATAGTTGTGGATTCTTTGTGCATGTTATGTGTTAAGAACTTGCAGAGCTAAGTGCAAGTGATTGTAAGAAGCTTGTGTATAGATAGAAAGAAGGCTTTGTGCTTAAACCTAGCTCGAGGAAGGAGGATCTGGTGAGGTGCATGCAGATCTCATGTCCTATGCGTAGTGGGTTCTGAGGCTTTGCGCATGTAAGGAGATTGACAGAAGATAATAAAGAAAATGAAGAGTTTGTGGACGTAGCCCCACACTGGGGTGAATGATCCAAAAATGAAGGTATTACTGATAAATTGCAAGTTAGTTTAATGTACTTTTTGCATCGGATCATTAAGAATGCGAAATACATAAACTTGTTATCGTGTTTGTGGAATATCAAATGTGACTTTTACTTAATTCTTATTAATGAATAAAGAGATCATCCATTAATATTCATGCTGAAAATGAAGAGAATAGAACAACAAAACAGAAAAAGAAATAGAGACAAGAGGTTGATAACGGAGTTCACCAATCGTTGGCTACGTCTCTGGGCCCGCTTCCAAGTGGAGGACCTCTTTATTGCACTTTAAAATGCTCAAAGTTCTCTTACAATGCTCTTTGATGTTACATTACATGCTTCATGTCTGCTGTGCAAGACCTCCTTGCTCATATTCATGCATGCACCATCAAAATCCTCTCAACAACATGAGAAAAACGCCTCTCAAAACATGAGAAAAAACCCAAAATTTACAAATTTCTCCTTCAAAACCCTGCATCAAAAAGTCTCCTACAAGCTTCAAAAATCCTGGTTTATATAGATTTTGAGGCTCAGATGAGGAATCCCAACTTCACTCAATATCTGGCCTCTTTTTGAGATCAAATCCCCCTTCAAATGGCCTTAATATCCTCAAAAATCCATTTTCTGGACTAAATATCAGTCAGAAATCCCAAAAAATCATTAATATATGGTTTAAAAACCACTTTCCAGCAACATATGGGCTAAGCCCACAATGGATGGGCACACTACCCCAAACAGGGTCACATAACACCATAAAACCATGGGTTGGGGCTTATCCCCAGCCCCCTTCCTCCCACATAGTAATATATTACAATTAAAATAAAATTAAATGCATATTATTTAACAAGAGACATGTGGGGCGCATTAGTGTTAGTGCTCTCCTTAAGGCGCTTGGCTTGGTGGGTGGTATTGGGTTCAAAACCCATGGACCCCCAAACATTTTTAACACTTTCCATTCAACCCTGACTGGGTGCCATGTGGCAGCCCATGTCTGGCCACGTGGCACTTCTTCATTTGCCATCAAAGTGCCACATGTCAGCCTCTGAGTGGATCTGCCCAGTCAACTGTTGCCACATGTCACACTACCATTGGTCCAAGTCTACATCATGAGGTGTCGTTGGTGATGTCATGTTGTCGTCATGCTGACGTCAACATTGCATTTTTGCCAGTCCTTTGACTTTTTAGTTGTTTGAGAAAACGGTCAGAGTACGATAACTCTCGCATACAACGTCCGTTTGAGAAAGTAAATATATTGTCGGAATCAGCGCGATGAGCCCGTCGCAATGGAATTAGTTTCATCCAATTCTGAGAACTTTGATTTTTGAGCATTTTCTAAGCCTGGGGAGCCTCTTGGATCATTCCTCCCCACTTTGGAAGCTTTTGGACCACCAAAAGTCTGCTTTTACTCAGGTAAGAAGTGAGGGTATTTCCTCCCCATTTTGTCCTGTATCATACATCCTCTCTGCTAGGATAATGATCACCTGACTAATCACAACAAACATGAAAACTGAGATAGCATTGTTTATCAAAGTAATCATTTTATTTACCGCACAATCATCTACATTCTTTGTCGCACTTTGCAGTCATACACCACTGAACAACAGCAAGCTAATGAACAATACTGAGTATGCAAATGAAAATGACAAAACATGCCTCCCCTTTTGAACAGAAACAATAATCAAATTATGCAGTTGAACCTTATGTTGTAACTCCTGTTACACTTCATGATTGTTTGAAACATATGGAATCATCTCATGTTTAGCATCACTAACTTCATGTTTTGTTACAGACATAAGTGTTAAACTTTTTCTTGCATTTACCATTCTTTTTAACTGCCCTGTAGCTACAAAAGACCTGTCAGTTTTCATGCGATGAGCACGAACAATGTACTCCTTCCCATCTTTCTTGAAGCAATATTTATTTTCCTCCCTGTAGAATATGGTTTTCCTATCA
>SNQJ01S0190919.1:11319-23870 GCA_010110895.2 Picea sitchensis | reverse complement strand
CTTAACTTTCTTCCTCAAATTTATTTATGCTTAATTCTTTCCATCAAGTTTTCCATGAATGTTTGGCAACAAGAATCTCTAGGTTTGATGATCCAGGTGGATATTGGTGGCCACCCACCTGTTCCAAATTACAACTGGCTCATATTGACAGTTTTTAGTTCAACACGTTTCTCTATAATGGGGAAATTTATTTATAATTGTGGTTTATTCACTTCTCGATCTATCCGGAATCCCTACACAACATCCAAGTGGATAATGGTGCATGCCCACCTATTCCAACTGGCTTATTTTGGAAGTTTTCATGTCAGTACATATTTTTATACTTCCAGGATCATTTTGGGGCCCTAAAAAATGTTTTCTTGGATTTCCATAGTCAAACTATAAATATAGTTAGATTTTGATGGCATAATGTGTAGTTCTTGAAAATACCCTTCCAACGGGCTATCACACGCCTAAACCAGAGATCGTATGCAAACGTTACAACCTCGAGAAGTTGATGTACTAACTTACCTCAATGGGGCCTGCATGACTTTTGGTGCCTCATCTCCTAGGGTTAGGTTTTTTGGATTTCTAGGGTTTTGGAATTCATGTTTATCATAAAAATTCCTTGAGAGCCTCACTGTAATCATCATTTTCTTGAAAATGAGCGTAGTCATCACATATCTTCTGAGAGATAAAGATGCCACCATTCTAGCGAGTCTTGCACTCTATATTTTTACAGTCTCTATACATTTCCTTCATTAATACAAATCATATATTCTTGTATTTATTTGTTTCTGGAAATTTTTATGTGTATTTCATTTTAATATCTCTGCTTCCATTTCATTCCAAAAATAATCTAGATCACTGCTATAAGAATAGTTCTCTCTTGATCATTTTTCAATGCATGTCGTCGATGAGGTCCAAGTATAGCAATTTCAGTCTCGAGCTTGTATCTCTTAAGGAAAATTGCTCTCGCACGACCAAGAAACCCTCAATGGTGGAAGAAAATAAAAAAGGCAGAGAAGAAGATTCTATTAAACAAATGCTTGAACAAGGTCTCATGGGACAAAGGGACGAAATGATGGAGAATTTTTCCCACATCCATCAACGTCTACCAATAGAAACAGGGGCATCTTCATCAAGAGGCCACTTTCAACGAACCTCTCCCAAGGTTGTAGCATCCCCAACGTCCAACTGGCTATGATGTTGATTAAGGAAGGAAATAAATATAGCGGAAGCAAAACTAGAAACGAAATCTCACACAACACACAAAGATTTATTCCCTTCAAATAAACTTATCATTAGAATAATATCAAATCTTATAGGTGCTCCCTTACTAGAAAAATGGCCCACATAGAAATACTGAAAACTATAGAAAGAACTTGCAAACCCTAGAAACTATGTTGTGTATGTATGACCTTGTACATTCACTTTCTGAAACTTATGTGTTCCATGGCTCACTGTAGCTCATATGCATACACACTTTCCTGCACTAAATATTGAGTACATATGCACCCTCATCGACCTTTGGAGCACATAAAACTCCACCCTGCTACGATGGCTCTGATTTGTCGGATCTTCCTGTGGCCGACCTTGTTCTCCCTTCTCCTTTGACATGAGTTCATCTCTATACGAAATTTCTTCCTCACCTATCCAATATCTCCTTGAATCATAGTCCTTTGGGATTCATCCCTTGAGAAAAAGTCCTTCTTTTTCCTAAGAGTGACCTTGGTTCTCTCCAAAATCATATAAAGTATGTCCCTCCTTCACCCTAGACTTGGTTTTATAATCTTGAGTTATGACCTAACCCTAATCTCCAAAATGATTGAGAGTTGATATTAAATATCACCTCACTTGAGATCAATGGCTAAGATTTAATTCACTAATGCTAATAACTTTAACATTTCATTAAATTAAACTCAACTAATTAATAAAAGAACTTTACTTTAATAATTTTTTTAATTAAATTAGATTACTAAGGTAGAAGGATTTGGATGACTTAGATCTATGGGAAGTACCTGTCCAATACTACAGGAGTTCCACCTTGGACAGGTATTGGACAGGTACTTCTGAAGCTCTGTAACTTGTACAGGTTGGAATCTCCTCTCTGGCGTTGGGTCCTTCTCAATGTGTTTCCTTTATTCAACCAGGTAGTGGCTCCAATACACTGCAGTTCATCTCAATGGCATCTATCAATCTGATATACAAAACTTGCCTTGGCCTCTGTTCCCCTTTGACTTGCGCGTTGTGGTCTCAGGTGCATGGAGCTGGAGCATTGGAGCTTGGCCCCTTGCGCTCGAGTGTTGGTTTGGATGTTATTTGCTTTGGTGGTTGGCTTGTGTTGTCATTGATGCAGATGCATGGCTCCCTGCAATCGACACCTTGAGACTGATTCGAACACTTGGCAGAGGGTTTAGAGCTGCGTTTTATATATTTTTTATTTTTTTACATTCTGTGGGCAATATCCCACATTCACATTATAAACTGAATGTTTGGGCATTTAAAAGAGACAACAGTCACATGATTTATCGATGAAGTGAGCCCGAGGCTTGGGCTTTGGAGTTTGGTGTTGGCGTTGGCTTGTGTGTTTGCTATTGGTGCATGAAATGGTGCTTATCATTGGTGTCGAGCATTCGGAGGTTGGCCTTAGGCCAATATAATTTTTTGCCAAAAAATTTGTCAAAATATTTATAATTTGATAAACAAGATTAAATCTTTGCACAAAGGTCGAGGGGCACTTTTTTGCTAAATTCACCACACAGAGATTATAAAAACCCAAATTAGGCTAATAAACCCAACTTTGCATTTACCCCCAAGAGCTAAATTTTTCCATTTCAAACCACTTCACAATTTTTGGCTAAAAATACACCGGAACTCGCTTTGGAGCTCGTGCGCAAGCACTCATCTTATGCTTGGTCAGTGTCGGGCACCTTTCGCCGCCTTCGCCATGTGTCATGAGCGAACACATTTGCCTGAAAAAGATAAATATTATTCAGAACACTGATTCCCTATTATATAGGGTTCTAACATAGGCTCCACCTGGGGAAGATAGCTCCGAAGGAGGTGTCTAGAATCGTTGAACTCTGAATTTTGCTGACTAGCTGATCATTGGGCTGCCCACAAACTGTAAAATGAAAAATAAACTATGAAGAGACAAAAAGAAGATGCTCATCCTGATGAGCTTATTGGCGCATTCCTACCTACCCTACTTTGCTAACAGTTACTACTTCAATCAGGTAATGAAAAAGTGCCAATGAAGCCAACCCAGCAGTTGATCCCATGATTGGGTTTCCTCATCGTGTTTGATGAAAATCAAGGCTGAAATAGGTACTGGCAGCTGATGACATATTTGGTCATTATAGAGAAAACATGTTTGAAAACTTGAGCTAACATAAACCTCCATGTAATCTGCTATAGGATCAATGAAAGCATGATGCATGATATTTGTTCCTAGATATTTTATGACTAGTAGATCAGTTGCATCCTCAAAATCAAACCATGCATCTACAACTTCAGCCTTATAATTGAAAACATACTCATCATCAGTCTGCCAATCAAGAGGTAGTATGATTTCCTCTTGCTTTGGAGAAGGAAGAGTTTCCAAGAATTCTTTGGTATCTAGGAAATTATAGGACTGAATTTGAGAATCCATAGGTTCAACATCATTTTCGAACTTTTCAATAACTAGCTCAAGAAAACAAATTTTACCTTTAGGAGAAAGTTTGCTCGAGTCCAGAATACGAAACACAATTTTTAAAAAGTCTTCATCAATGTGAAATTCTGCTAACTCTTTTCTGAATTCTTCTATGGCTATACAAGATATAGGATTTACCACATACCCTGTCATCTTGAAGCATCATCAAGGCTTTGAAATATGGATTCTTTAGCACTGAAGTTGCTTGTGAACTTGGAAGCTCGGGATCTTGAACAATTGAGTCGCCAGATGAATGGTACAACCTTCCTGTGTTTGGCTTCTGTTCACCATCAGAAGTCAAAACTGAACTTGAAGTGCATCTCTGGAGAAAACTCCCCAGTGGAGTTGCCAAAAATGTTAGCGCTCTGTAATTTGCCTAAGGCTGCTGAGGCAATCATAGAGGTAACCTCGAACCACTTCGAGTCTTGGATATAGCCCTCCAAGACTCAGAGAAGGATCTCTCTTTTAGATTTAACTTGGTTGGTAAGGGATGGATTTTAGGCTAGCTATGAAAATAATTAAAATATGGAGTTTTTGATTTTTAAATGGTTAGTTTGGGACAACAAGGAGGGCCATTGGGCAAATGGGGTATGTGCTTAAAAATATGATTCACATCAAATCTGGACAAAGTTCTTTCACAGAGCAAGGTAGTGGCAATATTGGATCGAATTAAGATTAGATGGTGTTGATTTGAGGAAGAAATAGGTGAGGAAAAAGCTAGGCAAAGGAGCAGCTAAGAATTCCTAAACTAGCCTTTTAGAAGATAAACATAAAGATTATCACAAGCCGAGAGGCAGAGCATCTGCTGATAAATTATGCTTCTATTAATTTCCTTCTGATAATAAGAACTAAAAAAAAGCATAATTATCACAGGAAAAACATTAAACAGAGAAAAAAAACACCACCAATATCTCCACACAAGAATCCTATGAAAAACTTGTCCTTTACTGATCGGTCTTTTAATGATTACAGAAAAAGAAATTTCTGTCCAAGCACAGCCATCAACTCCAACAAAGAAAATTAAAAATTCAGGTCGAAAACCTCACACAGGTCGACCCTCTCCTACTCTGCCCAGTCGAACGCCACTTACATCCTTTTCATGTGTATATAAAGGTAGACTGCTATCAATCCCCTAACAGTTCAAACTCTACCTCTGTTTTCTCAAAATAGAAAATAGTTACCAAGATCTACACATGTCAATTCTCTCCTAAAACGAATCGAACAGTAAATTAAAGGGTAATTTACAATTGTAACTGTTGACTCGACATCTGGCGATGATATTTTTCTGGTTGGCTTTCCTCCTATAATTTCTCAACTATAATTTGAAAGACCTTGCTGGAAAATGCCACTTGTGCTTTGCTAACATTCAAAACTTTGAACAAATTCGCCACCTGATGATGATCTGCGCCTGAAAACTGGATAATGGGTTGATATGAGGATCTAGATATGATTTTTAGTTATTGAATTGATGTCACATGCCTTTGACTACCATCTCCCTTTGAAACGATGCTACAAAACAATGATGCTCTGCCACCAGTGTAACTGTTACCTAAATATGTGGACATCAAGTTGAAGTCGGGTTCCCTATTTGCCACTATCCTCAGTGATTTGTAGTTGGAATTCTTTTTAATCGGTGTCCCTCATCGGCAACTAAACATTTCCAATCATAGTGAGCCAAAGCCTTGATATCATTCATAACAACCTCATAAGAAGTGACAATAACAGGGAATGTTGGACCCACTGATATGTATCGTGCCTGGAAAACAGGAGTTCCACCTTTAGCAATTGTGCCTTGCCAGCAAATATTTTTCTCAGCACCTCCATAATGCTCTCCATGGCCTCGTAAACTTGGAGTTCTAGCAGAAGATATGGGTGCCATAAGACATGGACCAACCACAAACTGATCACTACCATTTAAATGTGAACCTGGATTTCCACTCTGACCCATAATCTGATTGTCACTGATAGTATTAGCATACCCTGAAAATCCTCTATAGGGTTGTGGCCTAATAGCCCCTTCAACTAGTGTTCTAGCATCCGAAGGTCCTGTGTTTACATAAGTGTCATCAATTCTTGGATTTTTTATTTCCTCTGTGCAGCATTTGCATCGAATACATCCCAAGTGCTTGGTAGAGGCCTAACAGGCCTTGGACCTGTTGCTGTAAGAGGGGATGATTTACCCCAACCACCTGGCCTAGGACTATTTACGTTGACATCCAAAAATTGTGAAACATCTCTGGCCTTGATAATGAAATTCTTCCTTCAGTTGCATGGTGTTCATGACTGCAGATGAGAGGACCATAAAAATGGCAATGGTGGAGCTCGGGTGCAAAATCCGAATGGCCTTCCAGAGGTGTTGTCTTGTAATTTCAAAAGTGTATTTTCTTCAACTAAAATTTTTGATGAAGAGCCCCACAATAATACTTGAGGTTTCCAAACGAACTATAAAAGGTCTCTGACAAGATGAGTGGCTGTTGACAAATTAGCAATCCTGATAATTAACTGAAATTTAGCCCTTTGAGATAGAAACTTGCACGCAGACATGAAAAGTTGTAGTCTTGGTCAATAATAGGCAAAGACAGTCCTTCGACACTCCATAACATGATCACTTGGAAAAAACCAATGAACCTGTGTTGACCCATGTCATGGTTTTAATAAAAGTTACAGCCCTTGATGGCCACCTGCATTTGAAACGATGCCTCAAAATCTGCTATACCTATTACTACAATCTGTGGCTTTAGCTTCCCTCTCAGCCTTTGATTTCTCTTTTCCTTTCTCTGTTAAAGCTGAAATTTGTGCCTTAAGTTCCATCTCATGATCACGTAGCTCTCCAGCCTTTTCAAAGTCCTGGCTTCGAACAGATTCATTCTTTTCTTTTGTAATCTTTCTGAGTTCTTTGTCAAGTTCTTTGGCTTCTTTAGGAAACTGTGCATGGCAAAGGCGTAGTCGAGAACCAGCCTCATCAATGAGATCAATAGCTTTGTCAGGAAGGAAACGATCACTGATATATTGATATGACAACTTTGCAGCAACCATCAAAGCCTCATCAGTATAACGAATCTTGTGATGAATCTCATATCGCTCACGTAAACCTTTCAGTATCTGTATTGTCTCATTAATAGTTGGCTCTGGCACTTGTACAGGTTGGAATCTCCTCTCAAGCACTGGGTCCTTCTCAATGTGTTTCCTGTATTCAACCAGGTAGTGGCTCCAATACATTGCAGTTCACCTCATTCGCATCTGTCAATCTGATATACAAAACCAACCTTGGCCTCTGTTCCCCTTTGACTCACGCGTTGTGGTCTTAGGTGCATGGAGCTGGAGCGTTGGAGCTTGGCCCCTTGCGCTCGAGTGTTGGCTTGGATGTTGTTTGCTTTGGTGGTTGGCTTGTGTTGTCGTTGATGCAGATGCGTGGCTCCTTGCAATCGACACCTTGAAACTGATTCGAACACCTGGCAGAGGGTTTAGAGCTGCGTTTTATATATTTTTTCTTTTTTTACATTCTGTGGGAAATATCCCACATTCACATTATAAACTGAATGTTTGGGCGTTTAAAAGAGACAACACTCACATGATTTATCGATGAAGTGAGCCCAAGGCTTGGGATTTGGAGTTTGGTGTTGGCGTTGGCTTGTGTGTTTGTTGTTGGTGCATGAAATGGTGCTTATCCTTGGTGTTGAGCATTCGGAGGTTGGCCTTAGGCCAATATAATTTTTTGCCAAAATTGTTTTCAAAATATTTATAATTTGATAAACAAGATTAAATCTTTGCACAAAGGTCGAGGGGCACTTTTTTGCTAAATTCACCAGACAGAGATTATAGAAACCCAAATTAGGCTAATAAACCCAACTTTGCATTTACCCCCAAGAGCTAAATTTTGCCATTTCAAACCACTTCACAATTTTTGGCTAAAAATACACCGGAACTCGCTTTGGAGCTCACGCGCAAGCACTCATCTTATGCTTGGTCAGTGTCGAGCGCCTTTCGCCGCCTTCGCCATGTGTCATGAGCGAACACATATTCCTGAAAAAGATAAATATTATTCAAAACACTGATTCCCTATTATATAGGGTTCTAACAGATTCTTTGGATTCTTTGGACTCCAAAGTCAGATCTAGATTCAGTTGCATGTGAACTCCATTCATTGAATCGATTCGGATCTAGATTCATTGCATGTGAACCCCTCTCTTTTTGGTCTATGGATTCTCTGTTGATTGCTACTGGTCTGGGTGGCGAATACATATGGATTCATAATGAAAAGTTGTAATATGGATATTTTAATTGATAAGAGTAAAGTAGCTATATATTTCATAAATATAATAATTATAAAATAATACAGTTTTCCAATTTTTACAACATTAAACATTAAGCAACCAAAAAATAAATAAATTGTAATTGTTATGATACGTTCTCTCATAAAAAAAATTGAAGCTTCCAACGTACATTATGATTCATATCTTAAGCATTCTCCCAATATGTTTAATCATGGAAGCCAAATTCTTTAAACTCCTGAGCAAATT
This sequence comes from Picea sitchensis, assembly GCA_010110895.2. Taxonomy (NCBI): domain Eukaryota; kingdom Viridiplantae; phylum Streptophyta; class Pinopsida; order Pinales; family Pinaceae; genus Picea; species Picea sitchensis. The sequence goes on along the minus strand of SNQJ01S0190919.1, from coordinate 15,674 downwards.
TGTGATGTTCATTAATCATGGAAGCCAAATTCTTTAAACTCTAGATCAAATTTGTGATGTTCATTGTAGATTTCATCATAAAATAAGAAATTATTCTAAAGCTTGAGGACTTTATTGAGGGGTGACAATTCTACTGAAACACTATAAGAGCCATGAAGAAAGTATACTCTCTTTATAAGCCTATAGAAACATGCAAGTGAGTGCATCCATTGCTTATTATTTAGGTTAAAATGTTTATGATTTGTAACTTTCTAAGATCCACACAGGCATAGAGTTAAAGGACATTATTCATCAAGATCACCAAGTATGTTATGCTTATTGTGGGTATTGATTGTTCACTTTGTCTCTCAAACCATACAAAAATGCATGCTAGAGTAGATGTTTGATCTGGATTTAGGAGCAGAACAAGTTGATTAAGACATTGAATACAATAAAAATAGAGATATGAAGAAAGTGAACAATATCTGCTATTGAATAAATGAAATAGGCTGAAACAATATCTTCTATTGAATAAATGAATAGATGTTCTATGATTTCTGAGGTGTGCAATAATGGTGGAAAATATGGCCAAAGGAGGTCAACATTTAAAACTAGGTGTAGGCCAAGGAAGGGTGGAGTGTTGAGCTCAAAATAATTGCTACCCATAGCCTTGGTGATAGTGTAAGGCCCTTAGAAAAGTGGGTGGAGCTTTCGATGGGGCCCTGTGAGATGCTCTTTTTGCAAATGTAACCATACTTTGTCGCCAACCTAAAACTGGTGTGATACCCTGTGTTGATCATGGAACTTCTTGTACTTACCATTGGATTTCTGCAAAATCTCTTAGACATGTTTGTGGATGTGCTAAATTTGCTCAATGAATCTTGTGGCTTTGTTGATCTTAGACTGAACATGGGAAGAGTTTGTTTGTGTAGTGGAAAGAGGTAGAGCAACATCAATGGGACTCAAGGGTTGGAATCCCCACCCCACCTAAAATGGGCTATGGTCGGTGGAGCTATGGAAAGCCCTATTGTAATTGTGTTGAACATAGGGGAGGATCTCATCCCATGTACGTGGATGCTTAGAGTTGTATGTGCATAAGATGTACATAATCATCTGATTTAGGACCTCTATTTGGTCATCTCTTTGGGGGTGGAAAGCATTGGATTTAGTGATCTTGGTGTCTAATAGTGACTAGAGACTCAACCAAAATGTGCTAAGGAACCTGTTGTCTCGGACGGAGATGATGGTCTATGGTATCCCAAAATGGACCCACATTGTTTTGAAGAAGAGCTTGGGAGTACTTTCCGCTGTGATATTCTTCTTGCAGGCTGTGAGGATGGCCATCTTAAAAAACCAATGAATGACCACAAATACACAGTCATTTCCTTGCTTGGTGGACAGAAGGCCAGACATGTAATCCATTTAGATGGATTCCCAAGGCTTCCTGAGAGTAGGAAGAGGGGTGTATAAGCCTTTCTTCTTGATGGTTGTCTTGGAAATGGAACAAGAAATGCAAGATCTGATATACTTGCTAATGTCCTGTCGAATTTTTGGCCAATAAAAATGTTTTTGAAGAATGGCCATGGTTTTCTCCATGCCAAAATGTCCTTCCATCTGACTGTAGTGGGATTCCCAAATCATATTTGCACACTCACTTGTACGAACACAGAGATGGCCTAGATGGCATAATAGTCTATCCTAAATGTGAAAATCATTGATAGTCGCACCTGTACCCAAGACCTGATAGGTGGTGGCCAAGTCCGGATGTTGATAGTAAATTTGGGGCCACTCAGATGCCTCATGTCCATAGGAATGGAGCATAGTGATCAGTGCAGCCACAAGAGGTCGATTGAGGAAATCAATGACACAATTTAAGATCTATGTCTTATACTCGATGTTGGGATGGAACTGTTGTAGGTAGGTGGACCACTTATGATGGAGGTTGTTCTGCAATTTCCGCTATGTCTATATGAATTACAAAGGATTGTGATTAGTGTGGATGATTGTATCCTTTCCCAGAATGTAATGTTTCCATTGATGACAAGATTGTACAATGGAATACATTTCCTTGCCATAGGTGGCGTATTTTCAGACAACATTTAAGAGTGTCTCACTATGGTATGCCACCGGATGACTGTGTTGAGTGAGAATTTCACCTACAACATATTCATATGCATCAGTCTCAATCTCGAATGGTTGTTGCAGATCGAGAAAGGAGAGTACTGGAGCTAAGCACAAGCGATGATTTAGATCATTGAATTCTCATTGTTGTTCCTTCCCCATCATGAAATTTTCCCTGCCACCTCCCTTGGTCACCTATTCGAGGGCCCATTCAATATGGGAGAATCCCAAAATGAACCATCGGTAGAAGTTGGCTAGTCCCAAGAAGCTCTGAAGCTCAGTTAGTGTGGTCGAGGCTGGCTAGTCATGGATGACTTGGATCTTAGCTGGATCAACATGTATCCCATGCTCATCAACAATGTAGCCCAATTATTGGACCATGTTCATGCCAGAAGATCTTTTTTCTAGGTTGGCATATAGCTTGTGTTGCTGCAGAGTGCTTAAAACCTGTTGAATATGCTGCATGTGATCCTCCCAAGTTCTATTGAAGATGACGATGTCATCCAAATATACCACCACAAAAGAGTTAGTGAAGGGTCTCAATACATCATCCATCAACATCATGAAAGTGGTTGGTGCATTTGTTAAGCCAAAGGGCATGACCTGCCATTTGAGGATACCTTCTTTAGATTTGAAGGTTGTCTTCCATACATTGGTTGGTTCATTGGGAACCTGGTGGTAGCCAGACTTGAGGTCAATCTTGCTGAAGAAATTTTTCCCCTTAAGTTGGTCAAGAAGGTCATCAATCCTGGGAATTGGGTACCGATTCTTGACTATGATTTTGTTTAAGGATATGTAATCAATGCAGAGTCGCCAAGTCCCATCCTTCTTCTGGACCAGTACAATCATACTTTTGCAAGGGGAGGAGCTTGGTCTGATGTGACCCTTTTGAATAATATCTTGGATATGACACCTGATTTCATCATTTTCCATCAGCAAGAGATGATAGATTGGTCCATTAGGTAGAGGTGAACTAGGGTTCAGATCAATTGGATGCTTGACTTCGCAGTGCATCGGTACCCCGGTGGGTGAGGAAAAGATGTCTCTGTATTCTTCCAGATCTTTTCCACTTGCTTCTGCTGCAAAGAGAGGCTTTGTGTAGAGGAAACGGATGTGGCGACGACCTTCTACTTACGGTGAGAATAGATCACAAATAAGATGAACTTCTCTATCTATGAGATGACCTTACTACATTGTTTAGCAGAGATTAAAGAAATAATGGTAGGTGACGCTACCTCTGGTATCCTGTACAATTTTCTACCCAAAGTAATAATAACATTGTGGGGTCTAGACTCATACACAACATGACGCTTCCACAAATATGGTTTTCCTAAAATAACATCACAAAATTCAAGGGGATAAATATCACACAATACCTCATCTATGAAAGGCTTGATGTCATAGGGTAGACGACATAGTTGGCTAACACAAAGATCTCTTCCTTGGCAAAGTTAGTCGAAAGTGTAGGGTTGTGGGTGCAGTTTTGTTGGTAAGTCTAGATACTTGATGACCTATATTGAAATCAAGTTCTTCTGACTGCCTCTATCAACAATGAAATGAAGCGGATCCCCCTTTACCTACATTTATGAGTGAAAGAGGCATTCCCCTTTCTCTGGTTCTTCTGGTTCGCTTCGTCGGACTTTGATGGTAGTGACTGTGGCACTGGGTTTAGCATCGATAATCTGCTTCCCCACTTTGGGATTTGATTCAAGATCAAAATTGGCCTCTGACTCGGAAGCCTTCATCTCGACCACGAGTGACTTCTTGGAGTGACATTGTTCAGTGTTGTGCCAAGGGATTTTACGCTACTCACACCATTTTCCTATGTCCTTCTTCATCTTTTCAATGCCTTTCTTTTGTTGTGGCTTGGATTGGTTTTCTTGAGAGCGGCCCTATTTTCTCTGTCCCTTGCTATGTGGGTTGGGGATGCCTTTTCCCTTCTTTGGATGTGGGGAGTGTTGGAACATATATATATTTCTAAACTTTTGGACTTTAAATAAATTTCATTCCTATTTAAATAAGAATAAGACACGCATGATATATGTCGTTGATGAAGTCTTCCATATAATCAAACGATCCTAAATCTCTTCATATTTTTGGAGCCGCCAAATGGTTAAAGAGATAAGTCGCCAGATTCTTCTTCGAAGCTTCACGCTTTAGGCATTTCAACAAGTCATAACTTTAAAAAGCCCGAAACTCAAATATATTTGTTATCACTTTTTCACCAACTTTTGAAAGACATGTTTCATGGTAAA